>OY992536.1:175287796-175379313 GCA_963921195.1 Pegoplata infirma
AAAGGGGGAAAATGTTTGCACTATGTTATTTTCTCAAAATGTAAAAATATTGTTAAATTAAGAAACATTAATTTAGCTCTTTTAGATCCAATCTGGTCCAGGAGCAAAAGTGAGATATTGGTTTAAAACCCCGTTTTTTTATATTCTTTGAAATATTTGTATACACTGCACCAGGTGTGGATCCACGCGGTGAAAGGAAATTCACCCAAACCGACTTTAAAAGAAAAAAAAGGAAAGAAAAAAAAGAAAAGAAAAGAAAAGAGAAGAAAAGAAAAGAAAAGAAAAGAAAAGAAAAGAAAAGAAAAGAAAAGAAAAGAAAGAAAAGAAAAGAAAAGAAAAGAAAAGAAAAGAAAAGAAAAGAAAAGAAAAGAAAAGAAAAAAAGAAAAGAAAAGAAAAGAAAAGAAAAGAAAAGAAAAGAAAAGAAAAGAAAAGAAAAGAAAAGAAAAGAAAAGAAAAGAAAAGAAAAGAAAAGAAAAGAAAAGAAAAGAAAAGAAAAGAAAAGAAAAGAAAAGAAAAGAAAAGAAAAGAAAAGAAAAGAAAAGAAAAGAAAAGAAAAGAAAAGAAAAGAAAAGAAAAGAAAAGAAAAGAAAAGAAAAGAAAAGAAAAGAAAGAAGAGGGAAAAAGAAAGTGAAAAGGAAAATTAAAAAATCTGAAAAAAAAATTTATGAAAAACGTCCAAGAATCTTAAAATTTTTCTAAAGGAAAAATGCCTTGTACTGTTAGATTTTTCGTTTTGAAAAAATTTGAGAAAAAAATTTATGAAAAACGTCCAAGAATCTTAAAATTTTTCTAAAGGAAAAATATCTTGTACTGTTAGATTTTTCATTATGAAAAAAATTGAGAATTTTTTAATAGGAAAAATTTAATAAAAAAATCCACATGAATAATTTTTGATCTTTTTAATAAGAAAAACCTTCAAATTTTTCTATAAGAATTTTTCGATAGGAGAAATTTTTTAAAGAAATCTTTCTATGATAAATGTCTAAGAATTTAAAAATCTTTTTAATAAGAAAAACCTTCAAATTTTTCTATAAGAATTTTTCGATAGGAGAAATTTTTTATAGAAATCTTTCTATGATAAATGTCTAAGAATTTAAAAATTTTTTTAAAGAAAAAATGTCTTGGAATATTTAAATTTTTTTATAAGAAAAGAGAATTCTTCTATAAGAATATTAAAAATTTTCTCTACAAAAATAATAAGAATTTTTCTTGACAAAAAATTTAAGAATTTTTATGGATGAAAAAAATGGGAATTTTTTCAGACAAAAATTTGAGATTTTTTTTTTTTTAATTTTTCTTAGAATTTTTTAGAAAAAAAATCTACGAATATTCCTATTGGAAAATCTGAAAATTTTGATAGGAGAATCTAATAATTTTTCTAAAGGATAAATCTGAGAATTCATGATGAGACATATCTGAGAATTTTTTATTAGAAAAAAATTTAATAATTCTTCTGAGAGCAGATGTTTAAAAATTAAAGACAACAAGAAAAGGAAATTATGTGTGAATTTTTCTCTATGAAAAATGTCTAAGATTCTCAAAATTTTTGAATAGAAAAAATGTTTTTGAATCTTTAATTTTTTACAGGAAAAAAGGCTCGGAATCTTTAAATTTTTTATAGGAAAAATAAGAAAATTTTTCTTTCGGCAAATTTGAGAATTTTTCTATAGAAAACATTTATTAGAATCTGAGACTTTTTCTACAGAAAAAATTACACAGAATATGCGACTTTTTTATAGGAAAAATGTCTCAGAATAAAAGACTTTTTTAAGGGACAACGTCTTATAATCTGAGATTATTTCTCTTTGAAAGATGTCTCAGAATTCAAGACTTTTTATTAGGAAAAGCTGGAGCTTTTCAATAGGAACAAATTCTTTGAATACTAGAAAAAAATTTCAGACTTGTCTCAGAATTTCTCAGTTATTATTTAGAAAAAATATTTTAAAGTTTAAGACATTTTTTATTAAAAAAATGCCTTATCTGAGACTTTTTCTATAGGAAAAATATTTCAAAATTTTAGACAATTTTTGTAGAGAAAACTTTATAGATTTTTCAATAAGAAATATATCTCGGAATATATTTGAGAATTTTAGACTATTTAAAAAAAAAAGTGTCTGAGAAAATAATACTTTTGCAATAGAAAAATATCTCAAAATCTAAAAAAATTGCCTCAAACAATTTTAAAAAGCATTAACGTCTTTAATTTTTCTAATCTTAGGCACTTCCAATAGAATAGAAAGTTTCGGAAAGTTTTTCTGTAGAAAAATATAATAGAATAAAAAAAAATTCGAAACCTAAGAAATTTTCTATAGGGAAAAAGTCACCACATCTGAGAATTTTTCTCTATGAAAATTTTTTCTAAACATATAAATTTTTTTGTGGGAAAATGGGATAAGTATCGGAGAATTTTCTATTTGAAAGTATATCAGAGTCTACAAAATTTGTCTATAGCAAGAATTTTATAAATTCTGAAAGCGTTTCTGTAGTAAAATGGCTCAGAACCTCAGAATTTCTATTGGGATAATGTGTCAAAATCATAAAATTTTTCTTAAGCAAATGACTCAAAAAAAAATCAAAATCTGTAATGTTTTATTGAATAAACTTGTCTGAATTCTGACATATTATCTATTGGAAAAATATTTTAGAAGCTGGGCCTTTTGCAGTCAGAAAAATGCTCTAAGACCTGAGAATTTTTGAGAAGAATTTTTTTAAAAAAATCAAAAATCAAAGTTTTCTATAGGAATAAATTTTTAAAATTTTTATATGTTGCCATAGAAAAAATGTAAATTTTTTATTCAAAAAAGTTTTTGAGTAAAAACAAAATTAAAAGTTACACATTTTGTGTGTACTGCCAAAAAATTTTGAAAGCAGCTAAAATGTAGGTTTATACACAAAATGTTTATAAGTTATACACACTTTGAGTGCGAATGTTGATATTTAATCACATAGAGTATTTTTATACACTCTATTGCAGGAGAACAGTTACCTACAATAAAGTGGCTAAGTTTCAAGAACATTTGCTAATAAAAAAGGACTAAACGATGTGATAGAAAACTACTTCCGTACTCTATGGGCCCCAACCAACTCAAATTTCAATATTAGAACCCCTGCGTATTTTGTTGTTGACCCTTGTAGCACAGTGTTATTTACTCAATTTTTATTAAAACTTTTAAGTAAATTTTTACTTGCGTCAATTTAAAAATTATATGATATATTTTTTTTTTTAATTTAATTTAAAGAAGTGACTACTCAAGCTTTTTTCTCCTATATTTAAATGTTTCGGTTTTTGAAAAAAGAAGACTTACACTCAAAAAATGATGTAGGTAAATTCCAGTGAATATTCACTTAAAACAAATGAAATTTTATTTAAAAACCATTCCACTGTTTTTTCATTTAAAATAAAAACACATTACAGTCAATTTTAAATGTTAATTTAATGACTAACCAAAACATTAAAGAACTACTGAATATTCACTTATTTTGTATTGAAAAACAGTAAAACTATAGAAGAAATTTTTTACTACCGAAAATAAATGTAACAGAAAATTTATTTTTAAGACAGAAAATTAAATTTTTTGAACTACAGAAATAGTAAAAAAATTAAATCCTTTATAAAATAAGTGATTTTTCTTTTAAAATAACTTTACTGAGTACTTTTTAAAATAACCTACAATCAGTTAATGACATAATTATCTTAGTGAACCCTTGTAGATCTCTTACTTTTTTTAACATTTCCAATATTAATTATACGCCACGTATGGCATATTTCTTAAATTTTATTATTCAATAATCATACGCCACATGTGACAAACAAATGTTGGCATAAATATTAATCATACGCCACATATGACAAGTTTCTTAAATTTTATTACTCAACAATCATACGCCACATATGACAAACAAATTCTAAAGTAAATATAAATAATACACCATATATGAGTAGTTTTTTAAATTTTGTTATTCAATGATCATATTTCATCATATCGCTCATTTACTTGTATAACTTCATAACTTTGATTTTGTAGAAATCGAGTTTAAAGCAGAGACCAAATAAAACAGTTATATGTGTCTTTTTGTTTTAAAAAAATCGTCACGAATGTTGTCCAAACTAAGTATTTTATATACATATGAAAGGACTTCTAGAGATGTCCCGTTTTAAAATTTGCAATAACTTTTATTTTTTGATTTTTATCATTAAAGTATAAAATAACAGTTATTACAAACTTTTTGTTCAAAAAATTTAAAATAACTTTTATTTTATATTAATTTTAGTAAATAACTGTTATAATATATGTTTATTAGGGTGGAGCAAATGTAGCTTTTTTTCGGATTTCAAAAACGTGGGGGTCGGGAAAGTTTCCCATTGGGGTCGATATTAACCCACAAAAATATTGGACCTGTAGGTGAAATGGCTTTGGGTTCCTTTTTTGACTTGAAAATCGGAAAGTCCTGAACAACGTCAACAATTTTTTTTTTTTCAACTTTTTTTTGTTTAAAATAATAGTTTCGTATTTGGACATTACTGAAAAAGTGTTTTATGGTAAAACTTTTTTTTTTGTCTGTAAAATTGTTTTTTATTCTTTTTTTTTTTGTTTCTTGTTTTGCAAAAAAAAATATTTTTAATTAGTTTTTAACTGAAAATATAACGTAATATTATTTCAGTATTTCGTCACCTAAAATGAAAACGCCCTAACTAACAAAAAATTCAAAATTGCGTTTTTAATTGATTCTTATATATATATTAGAGTGTCCCTTATTTTGGAAATGTTGGAAATCTTGAGACGGTACCCCGCTCATTTTTTTCCTTTTGACTTAAAAATAACTCAGGAAAAATTTTACGCCCCTAGGACCACGCCTTCCCTACGCGACGGGCCCTTAAAGAGCGGGGCCTAAAAAATCATTTTTCCATACAAACCAAAAAATTTTTTTTTTGATTTTTAATTTTTTTGTTATTATTTATTATATTACTTGGTTTGCTTATTCACAACAAAAAATTTGATTTTGGTGGGATAAGTCTTTCAGCGCTAAAAAATTTTTCGCAAAAAAAAATTTTGAGCCGCCGGGGTCCTACAGTAAAAAATTTTTAAAAAATATTTTTTTTTAGTTTTGACCAGCAACGGTTTTAGCTGCTATGTTGCTTTAAATGATATATATTCATAAAAAAATATTTTTTGTATCTGTGACATCTTAATCGTGTTCTAAAAAAGGGTAAAAAATGCATTGATGATTTTTTTCGATACACGATAAAAATGTCACAAATATGAATAATATTTTTTTTGGAATATATATCATTAAAAACAACATAAAAACTAAAACCATTGCTTTTCAAAACTAAAAAAAAATATTTTTTAAAAATTTTTTACCGTAGGATTCCTACGGCTCAAAATTTTTTTTTCGAAAAAGATAAAGATGTCACAGATATGAATAATTTTTTTTTTTTTTGGAATATATATCATTTAAAGCAACATAGCAGCTAAAACCGTTGCTGGTCAAAACTAAAAAAAAATATTTTTTAAAAATTTTTTACTGTAGGACCCCGGCCGCCCAAATTTTTTTTTTGCGAAAAATTTTTTAGCGCTGAAAGACTTATCCCTCCAAAATCAAATTTTTTGTCGTGAATAAGCAAACCAAGTAATATAATAATTAATAACAAAAAAATTAAAAATCAAAAAAAAATTTTTTTGGTTTGTATGGAAAAATGATTTTTTAGGCCCCGCTCTTTAAGGCCCCGTCGCGTAGGGAAGGCGTGGTCCTAGGGGCGTAAAATTTTTCCTGAGTTATTTTTAAGTCAAAAGGAAAAAAATGAGCGGGTACCGTCTCAAGATTTCCAACATTTCCAAAATAAGGGACACTCTAATATATATATAAAATACATGTCCACAAAAAAATTAAGGCTCCTTTGATAAAAAAATGGCGATTTTATTAACAAAATTCAAAAAGCCCTAACTACATGCTTTGATATATGTTAAACAAAAAAGCCCCAACAACACATTTGCATACATAAAATTGCCGACGCAACTGTTATTTTTTAAGATTTAACATTTTGTTGATGCTTCTTCTTCCACAATATCCACCAATAGGAAAAATATCAAAAAATAAAGTTTAGAAATTTACCAATTAACCCCTTCAGGCCCGTACTCTCACGATAATTGTTGCAGTACTATTAGTCTTAAGTAAGATATAAATTCTACATAAAATTTAAAAACAAGATAATTAATGGCGAAAAAACATGCTTGGAAGTTCTTCGTTCCGATTGATCAAAATTCAAAGTAAATTTTTCGTTAAATAAGTAAAAAAAATGTTTTTAATTATAAATTTTGGCTATTATTACAAAAAAAAAAAAACAGTATATGTATTTATTAAAACCAACGGTACTAAACGTAAAGTCATGTTAATGCAAAAAAATTATTTGCACAGTGGAAAGTTTTCGAATTTTTTTTTTGCCAAGTTACATTAAAAAAAAATAAAAAATATGTGTCAAAATAAAAAATTTGGTTTTATTCAGTTTTGTATTTTATTTCATTATAATTCAAATATCGCGAAAATTCGCGAAAAACGCGATACTGAAATGAGTTTGGATTTCATAATCTTAATCTACCCTAAATATTTATTCGATTTGACATGCCACAATCACAAAAAAAATATACGTTATTCCATTATTCATATTTTTTTAATAAAATGATCAAATTTAGCGGCTTTGAGCGACCTTAAGAAAAAACTTTTTTTAATGGGTTTTTGAGCAGAAGTTTTTTTTTTCAAGTAGGAATTATTGTAGCCTTGTGGAGCTCACGATTTACATTATTTTGTTTTTTTGGACCACTCTAATATATAAACATTAGGGTGGAACAAATATAGCTATTTTTCGAATTTGGAAAACGTCGGGGTCAGGAAGTTGCCTTTTGAGGTCGATATTAACCCACAAAAATATTGGACTTGTTTTAGACTTGATAATCTGAAATTCCCGAACAAAGTAAAAAAAAAAAAATTTCGAACTTTTTTTTGCTTAAAATATTAGTTTATATTTAGACCAGTGGTCGGCAGAAAGAGAGTATATGAATGCATTGTTGTATGAATATACAAAGCGACATCAACCAGCTTGTTGTTGTATTTTTATTCTCTTAGTTGTGAGTTTTGTTGACATTCGTGTTGAATACATGTGTATAGCCGAATGTGTTCGGGATGCATGTGCAATGGATGGCGACCACTGATTTAGACATTACTGAAAAAGGTTTTTATGGTAAAAAAAAAAATTTTTTTGGTCTATAATTTTTTTTTTTTTTTTAATTTCTTTAAAACTAATTTAAAAAAAAACTTAATAATTTCAAATTGCGGTAAAAAGGCCAACAACATGTTACAATAATTAAAAATATACATCTTTTAAATCGTCACCTAAAATGCAAAACGCCCTATCTTACATTTTATAAATTTTACAGGAGAAGCAAAAAATGTATTTATATAAAAACTATAAAAGTTTTTATTACAAATTTCTTATACTATGTTTAGACCAAACAAAAACTAACTTGTTTTTGGCCAAAAATGATTTGTGAAAACCAAACCGTTTACACCGAATAAATAGAGTTTTTGTTTGTCAAATCAAATTAATTATTTTATAAATTCACTAAAAAACACAAAATAACAATAGCCACACGTTAATAAAAAAAATAAATTGCATATTTATTAACTTTTTTAACAGATTGGAATAATAATTTCACAAAAAACAGATATTTTATTTTTGACATTCGAGTTAAGCAAAACAAAACTGAAAAAAATATTCACACAGAATGATTAGCTAGTAGTGAACACAGCCAAAACTCTAGTTTTTGTTTAGTTTTGGTTGGCAACGCAGTTTTTAAATTGTATGGAAAAACTACATAGTTTTTGCCAAAAACCAAAAAAATATTCAAAAACAAGTTGTTTTCGGTGGTGTAAATACCATATTAAATAAGTATTAGTAAAAACACACAAACAAATTCATTTCTGTTAAAAAAAAATATAAATTTTTAATATTTGAAAAGTTATGTTAGTAACGCCCTTTTGTCTTGTGATTTTCAGAAACACAAAAAGCCCTAACTGCACTGAAGATGTTTAAAAACACTTACCAGATGTGCTATAAGTAAAATGAAACAACATGCTAACAAAATTTTATACTGAATGTTGTTTTATCATATAGAACTCTAACAAAATGTGGGCGGTATTTAAAAAAGGGGCTTTGTACCTGCTATATAACCCAACACTGCAAAATGTCTCATTTCGTACTCTGTTAATAACATGCTAACTTAATTCGATACAGAATATCAATTTACCATTTTAAAGCTCCATGTCAAATGAGTGTGGAACAGGACAAGGGGTATGACCCGAAAAAACCTAATGCATCAAAATGCTTTAACCTTTTAACGACCACAGGCAACTAAGTATACTTCCCAAATGATTTTTTGCGATTTTTTTTTTTGTTCAAGTACAAGATAGGATAAATATGCTAAAAGTTGAATTGTAGAAGAGTTTTAGAGATACAAAAGTTTTGTTTTCAGTAAGTCTCTAACTGGGTCCATTTACTCATTATAAGATCGCAAAGTTTGCGAAGTAATAAATGTGTTAGGGACAAAATTATCTTTACTTGACAGGCGAAATAAGGGTCAAGAAGGGGGTTCAGAAATAAAAATTTTTGTAGAATAACTATTATTTAGTTGCATTTCTTAAAGTGATTACGAAAATGGAAAGAAAATCAAAAACACTTCGGCCAAAAATGTATGGTTGTCAAAGCGTTAACTCGGCTTCTGGAAAATTTCTTAAGATCTTCAGTAAATATTGGGCATTTGATAGATATCTCACTCGCATCCCACAAAGCAGTTAAAGGAAAATACCTTAGCTTTATTTTGAGTTAAAAAATGGCCGGTTTTTAAAAAATGTCAAACAAGTTTTTGATTTTGCAAAAAAAAAGTAAAAAAATGGTTTTTAATTTTTTTTTAAAGATTAAAGAAATAGCTATCTTAAATTCTCGGGCCACTTGAGACGAAACCGCCCATATGTAAGTGATGAAATTTGACACAGGCTGTTATATTATCTTTCCTAAGCCCCGTATTTAATGTTAGCGGTATTAGACATTTATAAGATTTCCAATGAAGCTAACGTTTTTTGTTATACATATAATTTAATAACCTTACTATTATCGAAAAACTAAAATACGATTTTGCGATCATTTAAAAGGATATCAATTATCCTTTGCAGATTAAATTAATTTCCTTTAAACAATTAAAGTGCTTGGGCAGTAGATTAAACATCCAATAACTTGAATTTTCCATTGAATCATTTTAAGATAATTTAAAAAAGATCTTGTATTTTTTTAAGTTTTACAAAATTGTAACTAACTGCAAAAGTACGCAATATTTTTTTTCATTTTAGTACAAATTCGTAATCTGCATTAAATTTGGGTTCAGATTAAAAAAAAATAATATTGTCCATACAGTGTATAGAGACTGCCACATTAAAGTTAACCCAATTTTTTTTGTATGAAAACTCCACACAAATGTAATTATGAAAGTCGTCAAAATGAACGACCTCTAAACATTAACGAATTCGCCTGAAACTTTTCACAGGGAGTTGTAAGGCATCAAGTATACGGGCAGCCTTGTGAAGCTCAAGATTTTACTAAAATTCTCAATTTGAACCACTCTAACCTTTACCCTATCTCCACTCTATAAGTCATAACAGTCACAAGGGCTCCCCTAAAGGAGTTAAATGTATTACCAAACCCACAATTTTTGTAAACCAAACATTTTATCAAATAATATCTACTCTCTATCTTGAACCCTTAAGGCGATCCCCTTAAAATTTTATTTCATTTTTTATTAATTTGTTTTATTAAATCAGCTTCTACCGCTCAAATATTTCCTCCTAGAGGGGTAAAATGCAAAACCTACCCCTAATTCCACTCCTTAAGATAGTTCCCATACAAAAATGATATCGATATCGAGCGAAATTTAAATACATATGTAAATTTTCATTGTTCAACAACATTTTTTTATTTTTAGGCACAACACCATGAAATATTGCATTGTAATTGTCCTTGCTAAAAGAAATGTGTAAGTAAAAAAAAATTGGATTTGTTGAAATAAATCCCATAATTCCCAATTTCTTCGTAAAAAAATTTGAAAATATGATTTTGTGCTGTCATAATTTTTATAGATAAACAGGTCTCAGCCCAGTAGTAGACCCAAAGGTCTCATAGGAAAAAACATGGGCTTCGTTTGAGTAAAAAAATAATAAAAAAGTAGTTTTCGTTAAAAAAAAAATAATTTCGATTTAAAAAAAAATCGATCAAATTTTGGGGTCTTGATTTTTTTTTTTTTTCAAAAAGGTTGAAAAAAGTCCGTCAAAAACGTTTGGAACAAAACTTTCTGAATGTTATAGCTGAAAAAATATATGGATCCGAAAAAGGGGCCTGTTGACTAAAACCCGATCGGATGAAATCATAGATGGGAATTTTTCATTACCATTGAAATTTAATTACCATTGGTTGATATCAATGGTAATGAAAAAATTTTCATTACCATTTAATGGTAATTAAATTTTTTTAATTGAAAAAATAATTACTAATGGTAATGAAATGCACCAATTGTTGAAAAACACCAATTATAATTGGTTTCAAAACCATTGGTTTGCACATTTTTGTTTTTTTGAAAAGTTAAAAATTTAAACATCAAAGTATGTTTTTACAAAAAAAATATGAAAATGTTAAAGACAAAAAACAAAACGAAAATAAAAATTTCAAATATTGTGTTATACAAAGGCAATCAACGTGTGTTTGGTTTATAAAATGTGAAAAACTAAAACACCATATAACAAAAAACAACAGTTTTTTCCAAATATTAACGATTTTGACAATATTGTGACGACTTTTACTAATGGTAATTATTTTTTTTAAGTGATGCAATACCAATGGTAATTATTTTTTTTTTAATTTTCATTAGTAATTAAATTGATAAATAATTTAATTGGTACAATTGATACAACCAATGGTAATGAAAAAAATTTCATTACCATTGACATCAATTAAATGGTAATTAAACCATCAATTAATTGGTCCCTTTAATTAATTAGTCCCATCTATGGATGAAATCGTGTAAAAAAGTTTGTTCACTTGAGGTATTATATAAAATAAACAATTCTAAGGCTGGGGTGCATCGGCTTTTCGGTCATATCGAGGGATTTAGGGGTTCAAAAAAGGGTAAAAAATGACGCACAAAGTGTTTTTAGATTTTTTAGCCATTTCTTCTTCGGAAACTACCCAGCAAAATTTTCGGTTGCAAAGAACCGATTGTGAAACAACTTATACTTCCCTAGAACCTGTTCTAATTCTTGTGCAACACCGATTCTTTTTACAAAGGGATTGTCCCAAAAGCAACAGGTGTTTGTAAGCAAAATTGGAACACATTTTTGTTCTTCGGAACCGGTTCTAGAAGTAAAATTTAGAACAGAAATGAGAATTAAAGAAATATTTTGAATTGCATTAATTTATTAAAAAAA
Source organism: Pegoplata infirma (assembly GCA_963921195.1). NCBI lineage: Eukaryota > Metazoa > Arthropoda > Insecta > Diptera > Anthomyiidae > Pegoplata > Pegoplata infirma. The sequence continues at coordinate 175,299,321 of OY992536.1, forward strand.
GATAAAGATAGTCCTATATGACATCGTATATTAATTTTTTTTTAACACACATACATCCTTTTTCGCCTCCAAAATCGCATTTTGGGCATTGCAATAAAAATACATCAGAATATGAATTTTCTGCAAACAAAAATGAAAAACATTATTTTATTAGTATTTGTCCCGACCCAGACAATCAAAATTTAATTTACTTACCTTCGTATATAGAATTTCGTGTTTTTTCTTGGTGAACACAAAAAAAAAATGATATTTATTTTTTAATTTTTTTGACACATAATTTTTTTTTTAATTCCTGAGAACCAAAATGTTATGAAATTTAGATTGCATAGAACAAGCTTCACAATAATATTCACTTAACTTGTTCTGAATAATTAAAGTGTAATAGTGTTTGATTACCGAAGAACCTGTTCTAGAACAAGTGTTATCGGAATTGGTTCTGAAAAATTTTCCTGGATATATGAAGTTATTATATGAAAATAATGTTTTTTTAATGCCTATCTAACAGTACCAAAACCATATAACAATCCGTTAAATATTTTTTTTTTTTTCACTAAAAATTGCAAATTTTGTGAGGTATTTATATAAAGAAATAGACCTACGATATCTATATGAATACGAAATAACCTTTACTAAATTTAATTAGACTTGTATTTTTAATCTATTTGACACTCCTGTTAGTTCGGTAGTTATCGGAATTCTCCCGAAGGTCCACATTGTTTCTAAACGGGGCAACGAAATATTTAAACTCTTTTAGAAATATTTTAAGTTTCCGGAAAATCGGTTCATAACGGTTAGAATACTTCCCTTGTAAAACACTTTTCTTATAGAAAAATTCTGAGTTTTTTTGACATATTTCGTGAAAAAAAATCTTTAGATTTGAAGACAATTTTCGTTGAGAAAAATTCTCAGATTTAATGCATTTTTCGTACTGAAAAATTCTCAGACTTTTTAAACAAATTGCGTACATTTTTAAACAAATTTCGTACATAAAAATTCTGAGATTCTGAGACGTGCAGAAAACTTCTCAGACACTGCGACATTTTTTGTATGAAAAAATTCTTAGATTCTGCTAAATTTTTCGTAATTAAAAATTCTATGATTCGGAAAAATATTTTACATAAAAAATTTTTCTTTATAAGAAATATATATAAATATATATATAAGAAATATATATAATAGATTCGTATAGTAAAAATCTTTTTGTATAGAACATTTTTAGATTCTGAGATATTTTTATAATGAAAATTTTCAAACCAGAGACATTTTTTTCATTGAAAAATGATTAAGTTCTTAAACATTTTCGTGTACAAAAAGTTGAATTTTTTTTAATTTACAAAAATCTCTAATTGTAAGCCATTTATACAATGACTAAAAAATAAAAATTCCAAGACATTTTTGTAAAGAAAAATTCTACAATTGTCAATATTTATTGTGTAGGAAATTGTCCACTTTTTTGTAGGTATTGTGAAAAGCACTAACAAGGGAAGTATCTCAGCCCTTATGAACCGATTTGCATGAAACGTAAAATATATATAAAAAAGACAATTCTAAGGTTGGGGTGTCTCGGCTTTGTCGGCCATATCGGGGATTTAAGGGTTCAAAACATAGGCCAAAAAAATGGCAAAAAAAATCGTTTTTTTGAATTTTTCAGTCATTTCTTTCTAGAAAACTATATGATGTTTACATATGAGAAGAAAGGTTATTTTAATGCCTATCTAACGGTGACATAACATTGTAAAAAATTTGCTTCGTTAAATAATTTTTTCATGAAAATGTGTAAATTTTGGGGGGTATTTATATGAAGATATAGACATACGATGTCCATATGAATACGAAATAAACTTTATTAAATTTAAGTCGACACGTATTTTTGCTCTAGAGGATATTCCTGTTAGTTCGGGAGTTATCGAAATTTTCTCGGAGGTCCACATTGTTTCATAAGGGGACAACGAAATTTTGAAACACTGATATGGCCGATAAGCCGACACACCCCAACCTTAAAATCGTCTCTTTTATATATATTTTAAGTTTCAGGCAAATCGGTTTGTAAGGGTTGAGATACTTCCCTTGTAAGTAATAGTTTACAGAAGGCGAACGATACACACGAACGAAAATTTTACATGCATTTTGTTGTTGTTACAGTAACAAAACACCTGCAAAATTGGCCTTCTATAAACTGGCACTAAAGATTTGATAACTTTTTCCAATTTCAATAAAGACTTTTCAATTAAAATATGGGTTGACATAAAAAAATAGCTTTAAATTGATAACTTTCTGAAAAATTTTTGGGCATTCAAATTCTGATCCCTGATAGTATTTCACCGTTCTCATCAAAACTGCACCATTTCCAAATATATTGATAAGATCTATTGTCCTAAATAAATTTGTAAACATTAATAGGAATTTTTTTTAAAATGGGAATCCAAAAACAACTAACCGAGTGTTAATGAATTAGTAGTACTATTTTATTATTCTCTTCGATTGTGTTTAATCGTGGAAACTTTAAATCTTGAAAACAACTTCTACATTAAATTTTATAAAAAATAACTTAAACAATTTTAACATTCTACTTTCTTATACAATTTGTATTCATGTGTAAATTTCAATGTAAACAATCATGTCACTAACACAGATTCCCAAGTTAAACAAATACATACAAATATTTTGTTTGTTTATGTGTAACTGTGTGTATGAGTGTGTGTAAGTATGCTTTTACACTTCCCTATTACTAAAATTTGTTTGCTAAACTGCCTATTTAAGAAAAAGATATTTGAATTAATTTTTCGCATGAACAATTATGAAATTAATTTTCTTTTTAGCATTTACGTTTGCATTGACACATATAAACATACATGTGGAGCTATACATTTCAAATGTACCACGAAAACCAATATGTAATTGGATCAAAATCAAACTTACCGGGCTTATTCCAACATATAAAATTAATAAATCATAGAACAAGAGTTTTAGATTTTTAGAATAATGGGCAAAATGACAAAATTGAGTAAATTTCACATGACATCACTTTAAATGTAATTGTAGCACCACGGCCGCCGGAGCTTTGTTAACAGTTATATTAAATACCGGATAATATAAGAATAAGGTTTAGAGTACAGTTTTCAGAAAATTTCTCCTACAGAGTCTTTGTTTTATTTCATTCCCAGCTAAAACTTGGTAATGACACATCATTACCATTCTAATTACTTAGTAATGACAGAAAATTACCTTTAGCATTATTTTGAAATGTAAAATAATGACTTATTAATAATGACTAACATAAGTCATTATAATAAAATAAAAAATTTTCAGAACTAGATTTTCACGTTTTGACTCACTGTACATTATTTTGAATAAAAACAAAATAAAATTAAATATTTTTTTTATTTTTTAAAATTTTTTTTTAAAAAAATTTTTTCATTACCTATAAGTATATATGTAATTGGTTATTAATATTGGTTTGATAATCATTACATTTGGCACATTTGCTTGTAAATGTAATGGGAAAGGTAATTCGAATCAGAAGTAGTTATAACTTTTGAATTTCCCATTACACATTTCATTACTTGGTAATGCAAGTTTTTGCTGGGTTGTGAAAGTTTAATTCTAGAGATATTTTGAAAATGATATTTCAAAAAATAATTGAAGCAATAAAATATGAAGAACTTTGCTGGCACGTTATCATGTTCGTTAGGGTAAAAATTGTACTGACAATTTTCTAGCCCTTATAATGAAATTGCCCTATGAAATTGAGAGGAAAATATTGCTGGTGAACTAAATTTATTGTTGGTGAAATAAATTTAAGTTTTAGTCAAAAAACATGTAGAGAAAAAATTTATTTAGAACGAAAAATTTGAGAAAAAAGTATCATGCCATATCGTTTCCTTCTCTATTCCATTTCGTTCCCCGTTCTTTTCAATTTCATTTAAGTTTCATCTCCTTTTATATTTAGGTATAAAATTCGTTAAAGATATAAAACAAGTAAGAAAGTTATAGTCGGTCTTGACCGACTATATGATACCCTACACCTGTGTTTTTCGGAAAATGGGTCCAAGTCCAAACATGCACCGATTGGATCTGTCTTTTTTTAGATCTTTATTTAGTGTAGAAAACACACACATATCAAATTTTAGTGGAATTGTTTTATTTTTTTGTCAATAGACCGATTTCACTGAATATCTGTCGAAACTTTATGTGGGGGACTAAGTCCAAAACTGGTCCAATTATATATTTTTTAAATATTTACATTTTTATGAATTTTGAGGGAATTATGTGAATATCGGGAGTGTGGTTTGTATGGGGACTTCCAAAGGGACTGACCCAATTTCTTTGAAATTTGATATGGTGATTCGTGTATACAAAATTTTATTACCTGCTAAATTCAAACAGTGATAAATTCTGTTTTCATTTTTAAATTAATAAAAATTATTTATTATTCGACCCTTAAAATTCTATTTTTGAGAAAGATTGTTCTAGCTCAAGGTCATATTTATTTTACTAATCATTACGATGATATTGTCAATGTAACAATTTTCAAGAAACTTTTTATAAAGTTGTTTGTTTTAAATTGATTGGTTTGGTCATTTTGCAAGACTTACTCGAGACGTGTTTCAGAATTCGTCAAATTCCATTGTCAAGAGTATTTAGCAAATCGACAATCGTTTGTGGCAAAACATAAAGTCTTATATTCGTATGTAAATAGGTATAATGAGAATTTATGTACTAAATACACAACATTATACAGCTCTAAATTCTAAAGTCATAACCAAACCACAAACGATTGTCAATCATGTTTCCTTTTAAAAGGACTTCTAAATTTTAAAGGACTAAATTTTATAAAATATTTTTTTAATATTTGTACTTGTCCTAACATGCCACTAGCGATAGCAAATCAAAAATTTATCCTTTAATATCATTCAAAATTTTCAACAAAATATTTTGATAACGTTTTCAAATGACCTTATTCATATCCTTTTGTTCTGATATGGCAAAATAAAAAAAATTAAAAATAAGAGGGATCCTCGTCTTTCAGTGTCATCCTAGGAAAAGTACAAATATTGCAAAAATATTTTACAAAATGTATCCTTTAAAACTTTGAAGTCCTTTTAAAAGGAACAGGATCACGAAAAGAAAAACTGTAAATGCTGTTTTACTCCATTTGATCTCTGCTTTCAGACGTATATCACTAGGGGTGGGATAGTGCACGAGTTTCCGATTTCGACCCGCTAGAACCGCTTATTTTGTGAGGTTCGTAAAAAAAATGCATGAGCCAAAAAATGGGGCAGGTCGGATAGGATCTAGGGGTCGCTCATCGGGGTCAAAGTTGGGCGTAAAGGGGAAAAGATACGCAAAAAGCTCCGCAACTCCTCTGGTTTTGCCCCCAAAGGGGTCAAATGTGAGACCAACCCCCATTATTTTTTCCTCTCGAACACTTTTGCCGAATACACCTAAACCTTATCTCCACTTCCTAAGGGGGCTCCCATACAAAGGTTTAATTTTTAAAAAAATTTGCTCCTACCTCTCTAGCAGTCCAAGAAGTGACCGTAGAGGAACCAAATGTATGACCAACCCCCAATATTTTTTCAACCCCAACATTTTCTTAGAACATGCCTACCCTCTATCTTCAACCCTTAGGGTGGTCCCCATACATTTTTTTTTAATTTTTTCTTAATTTGTTTTATTACATCAGCTCCTACCGGTCCAATGGTGCCTCCTAGAGGGGTCATTAGCAAGGCCGACCCCCATTTATTTTCAGCCCCCAACATTTCTTTTGAATATGCCACTTCCCTATCTCCAATTCCTAAGGGGTCTCCCACACAAAATGACATTTTTATAAAATTTGCTCCCACCGCTCTAACTGGCACAGGGGTGACCCTAGAGAAGTTAAATGTATGACTGGCCCCCAATATTTTTTCAGCCCCAACATTTTCCCCAAACAAACCTATCCTCCATTTTTAAGTCTTAAGGGGGTCCCCACACATTTTTTTATTTTTTTATAAAATCAGATCGTATCGCTCCCATGGTGCCTCCTAGGAATAGGGAATGCAGACTTACGCCCATTAGTTTTTTCGTATTTCCACTTTGTAAGAGTTCTCCCCTTAGTAAAACAAAATTCGTAATGGTACTGGAACCCAACGTTGGAGTGTTTAGAATTTACAAAAGTACAATAAGTAACAACACTTTTTTTATAAAATCAGCTCTTTCCGCTCCTATAGTTCCTCTTAGGGAAGGGAAATGCAGACTGACCCCCTATATCTGCCATGCAAACATTATATTTATGAACTTCAATTAAAATAAGTGTTTGAAACCAAATACGCAAAACGTCTGGACCAGGAGTGCCAATGTTTGCGCGTTTTAAAGAGAAGTGGGAAAATATAAATAAAAGTCAAACCATACAGTCCTGACATAGAAGATTAGAAAGTGGCTGGCAACATACCAGCTTAAGTCCAAACTGCATCAAGTTGTTTTGTTGTGCTCAAATTAAGGAAAATCGACCCAGAGACGACTTCAAGGAGTTTCTTGAAATTGTTTTATTATACCTTGGTGAAAATATTCCTAATAATCATTTTAGCTCACCAGGATCCATCAGTCATGCTCGATGGATGGCAAAAGGCATATATTGCCTAAAAATATTTTAGGTTTGACCAAAAACAATTTACGTTAAATTTTGGATTAGCGCCTCTAAAGCAATAGAACCTCCAAATAATGATTTGAATTTTTTTAAAGCGATTGCTAATTTTGCTTCAATTAATAAGATGTCTCAACGATTGGAGAAGAGATTCTCTCACATCTTTGGTATCTCAGTGGTGAAGCAGTTGCACTATTTGATTCGAATATCTCTTGTTAAATAAAACGAAAAATGGCAAATGCAAGGAGGAAGAGTTATCTGACGAAAAGATGGACGAATCGTCCGACGAAGGCAGCGAAGAAAAATAAGACGATGATATCGGGGAAGATTATGACTCGGGGGATGGCGGCGAAAGTGGCAACAAAGATCGTGATCATCCAGTACACGTTGTTGGATTCGAAGGTGTGAAAATAATTAACATGGAATCGAAACAAGTAGATCCAGAACTTATAATATAAGAGACACCAAAATTTTTTGCACGCTTCTGATTAACAACAAATTTCATTGGTTCCGGTCCAAACACTTGGGAAAATTGTGAGGACTACCAGCAAGCGCTGCAAATATTACTTCAATTACATGTTTTCAACGACGCTACCGAAAGAGGCGTAAAATTAATAGAGGACTATAACAACGTATTGGGCCGTAATGGAGAGGAAAAAACATTACCCTAACAAAGTGGAAATACGACGTAGGTATGTTGGGACAAAAAATGGGGAGGCAAAAATTATTGGAGCGGTAAGATCTGATTTTATATACTAAAATTATAAAAAATGTGTGGGAACCCCCTTAAGACTTAAAAATAAGGGGTAGGTTTGTTTGGGGAAAATGTTGGGGCTAAAAAAATATTGGGGGCAACTTTCTTTTGATTTTATAAAAAAATAAAAAAAAATGTGTGGGGACCCCCTTAAGGCTTAAAAATAGAGGGTAGGTTTGTTTGGGGAAAATGTTGGGGCTGAAAAAATATTGGGGGTCAGTCATACATTTAAATTCTCTAGGGTCATCCCTGCGCCAGTTAGAGCGGTGGGAACAAATTTTATAAAAATGTCATTTTGTGTGGGAGACCCCTTAGGAATTGGAGATACGTAGTTAGCGTGTTCAGATGAAATGTTTGGGGCTAAAAATAAATGGGGGTCGGTCTTGCTAATGACCCCTCTAGGAAGCACCGTTGGACCGGTAGGAGCTGATTTAAAAAAAAAATAAGAAAAAATAAAAAAAATGTATGGGGACCACCCTAACGGTTGAAGATAGAGGGTATGCCTGTTCTAAGAAAATGTTGGGGATGAAAAAATATTGGGGGTCGGTCATACATTTGATTCCTCTAGGGTCACTTCTAGGACAGCTGGAGAGGTAGGAGCAAATATTTTTTAACATTCAACCTTTGTATGGGAGCCCCCTTAATGAGAGGAGATAGGGCTTAGGTATATTTGGCAAAAGTGTTTGGGGCAAAAAAATAATGGGGGCCGGTCTCACATTTGACCACTCTAGGGGCAAAACCAGAGGAGTTGTGGGGCTTTTTGTGGATTTTTTCCCATGTACGCCCAACTTTGACCCCGATGAGCGACCCCTAGATCCTATCCGACATCCCCCATTTTTTGGCTCATACACTTTTTTTACGAACCTCACAAAATGAGGGGTTCTAGCGATTCCAAATACTGCTGCTTAAAATCTCACACAACACTATCCCACCCTTAGTATATCACCCGGTTAATGTTTAATATTGGCTGTCGCACGGTGTTATGATAACCTCAATTCTCCTTTTTTAAACATTTTGCTTATAGCGCACAAACAACTCCTAGTAAAATTTGATGCAGAAAATGTTTGTAGAGCATTTTAACCCTTTAAACGCGCGCCTTAATCGTGTTCTCAGAGGATATTTGAAAAAAGGGCCAAAATTACCCCTAAAACTGGGAGTTAGAGGGTTAAAATGTTTTAAGAAAAGAACCACCATCAAATTTCACTGAAGACATCTATTATCGTTATTTATGTCAGAAGCATATTTATAACATTTTTTCGACTTATTTCACACGACTTTGATGAAAACCAATTTAATAGTATGTGATAATTTACAATTTGGCTTTTTACACTTTTGATCTTCGGCAAGCCATAGTGAAATTTGATGCAGAAAATTTTAATAGCACTTTTTAACCCTTTAAACGCACGTTTTATTGGTGTTCTATGAGGATATTTGAAGAAAAAACAAAAATGACCCCTTAAAATAGGAGATAGAGACAAATATATTTTAAGAAAAGCACCGCCATAATTTTTTACTAAAGACACGTCGTGACATTATTTATTTCACAATTAGATTTAATACTTATTTTTTAGACTTATTCAAAACGACTTTAAAAAAAAATTAAAAATTTTAGTGGGCCATAAAAAAGAACTCGAGCTAAGTTTTCAAAACCCTTCGGTGGTTTTGGCCTTCTATGGGTATACATTCATTTTTTTTTTTTTGGTCCCGTTCAAGATACACTCGAAAATCCCAAATTTGTGGCACATTGTTATTTAAACAATAAAATGTGAATAACATCGTTTGATTGAAACAGATCCTGACAATTTTTGTTTTTAATTTTTAGTACCAAAATGAACATAAAAATAAAATGTATTTATTCGGCCTTTATATATAAATATATTCGATTAGAGTATTATTCTAGCTCGAGGCCCAAAAATATTTCTATTTATGATATTGTCATAATAGAGTACACTCATAAAAGTTTTACAGTTACTGTTTCACAGTCAAACAAATAGTTTTCGTTTTAGTTAATAAGTATTAAAAGAAAATTCGTTTGTTTCACATACAAATATTCTAAACAACTTTTTGAACGTTTATTCAAATACATAACTGTCTTTTAAATAAAATTTTCCGTAACGTTTGTTTTTTTTTCAGTTATTTAAAAAACAAACCACATTATTTTATTTGTCGTTTGTTATTTGTCAGTTATTTAAAAATTTCTAAAATTAGAATTTTTTTTTTTTGAATTTGAAAATGAAATTTAGTTGCTGAAAATATAAGTAGCTTGTGGCACAGAGGGTAGCGTGCTGGGCTATCAGCCAGAAATTATGAGTTCGATTCTGCTCAGGTTCGAAGTTTTTTAAAATTATTTCTAAAAAAATAAATAAAAATGAATGTAAATTTCCGTTATTTTAACCATTTTTTCCGTAAAATTTTGTCAGTCATTTTTTACGGATTTTTAAGTTATTTTTACGGATTTCAGCAGTTATTAATTAACATTTAAAAATAACTGAGAAATGTTTTTGTTTTAAATGAAATGTAAGTAGTCCGTTTTTTAAATAAAGTTTCATTTGTTTCAAACGTATTTTCTGTTGAATTTACTTACATAATATTTTAAGTGTATTTTTAATATATATATTTCACAAGTTAAATGAGAAAAACTATTATGAAGTTCCAACCTTCAAAACAGATTTCGGACCTTCGTAGTATTTCCCATTTAATTTGTGAAATATATGAAATATTATGTCTGGTTTGATGTTTGATTGACCAACGATGATTCTCTAAAATCCGCTGAAGATCCCTTAGTGGGGGGTGAAACTGATCAGTACAGATATACTATGATGGGTAACTTTTTTAAAGCAATAAATTAAAAATACTCTATTATGACAATATCATAAATAGAAATATTTTTGGGCCTTGAGCTAGAATAATACTCTAATCGAATATATGGTACTGACAATTTTCATGACCTTAAAATGAAATTGCCCTATGAAATTGTGGGAAAAATATTTTCATTGAAAAAAGAAATTTGAATAAAAATAAGCTTGGGAGAAAAACATGTAGAGAGAAAATTTATTGAGTACTAAAAATTTGAGCAAAACGTAGCACGCCAAATTGTTGCCTGCTCTATTTCATTTTGTTCCCCGTTCTACTCAATTTCGTTTTCAGTTCCATCTCCTTTCATTCCTTACTGTATTATATGCGTTGAAGATATGAAAAACTTCTATGGTCTTTATCGTAAAAATACAAATAGTACCATTTTACACCATTTTTTACCATAACATTTTAAGTTTTTAAATGTTTCCCTCTATTGGATGTTATATCTGCTGGAGGCTTCTGCGCGCTAATTTTTGAGGTTCTGGTAGTTTTTAGTTTTTAGTAAGTTCAAAAGACCCATTTTTCCTTTTTTATCCCATAAAAATTAATTTTTCCAACAACTGTGTTTATTGCGGGATTATCCTAGATTCAAAATATTTAGTTTCTGGACCATTAATTCAGGAAATATAAAAAGTACCAAATGTAAACTTTTTTTTGCCACTTTTACGCCCTTAGAAACAGAATTATTAAAATGTACTTTTTCGAGAATGGTGTTCACTAAAGGATCCTCCGTTAAAAATTTCAGTACCTAAAGAAGTGGCCACTTCAAATCGGTACGCACTGTAGTAATTGTAACAACGCCCCCTGTTATCAAAATGGAAAAACATTAACTTACGTTTTTAACCTCAAATCTAACGTTAATCTACAATGAATTGCGAGTCATTAAGTTTAATTTTAAAAAGTGTAGACACAATGGAAAAAGAAGCTATAAATAAAATTGTGCACAAATATCTAGAAAATCCGACTTTGGCGGGTTCAAATATAGCCAAATCACTTAAAATGGCTACATCCACTGTGTGTACAGCTTTTAAAAAAGTACAATAATAAATTATCCACTGAAATAAGGATCTAAATTGTGAAAAAAGAGGAACTCGAGACAAAAAATGAAAGCAGAAAGTGCTAAGGTCTCTCAAAAAAAAAAAAACCCCAGGCTTATCAAACAATAATCGTGCCAAAAAAAAGTCAAACTAGCAGAAGTTGTGTACGTCGAATTCGTAAAAATGTTGGATTAAAGTCCTACCGTGCTAATTAATATCCAAATAGAACAGAAAAGAAAGAACCGTAGCAAAAAAGTGTAGCAGATTGCTGTGTGATCAGGCTTTTACCAATTTTAAGGGCTGCATTGTTATGGATGATGAAAACACATCAATCCACCTAATTGCTCAAATCTTCGTCCAATCAAGAAATATTGGGCAATTTTTAAACGCAAATTGAAAAAGTATGCAGGAACAGTAAATAACCATATTTTGATGAGAACAAAGTGGAAAAAATTAGCTTGAGAGTGGAAAGAAAAGTTGTGCAGAAGTTGATAGGAGGCATTAAAAGAGAAGCCAGAAAATTTTTACGAAATAAGGACCTATAAACTTCAAATTATATATTTTTTAAAGGTTAATAAATTACCTTTAATTTAATGTATAAAATGTTAATATATGTTGTTTCATTTAAAATTTATGCAGAATGCTTTTTTCACAGAAGGATCCTTCATTTAAAAATACAAGCTTCTAGTACCATTATAAACTAAAATTAAAAACGGAATTTTAAAAAACTTCTTTTTCTTAATGTTTTTTACCGACCCAATTAGAAATTTTGTCTTTAAGACAATGTCAGAAGTGATTAATCAGGTTGAAGTCAGCAAGCTAATACATTTTACTAAAAAATACTTAATGACATGTCATAATTTTTGAGAGTCCTTTATTCTATAAATGTACTTACGTGTTATATAAGTTGTCTTACCGATTATGAAAAATAATGTCGGTGATGACTCTTTCTTTAAAGATGCTGACAATTATGTAGCAAATCCGACACATCAAAAAATATTTTTTCGATGTAAAATCGATGTAATTTGGTTTAATCCTTGAAAATTCTCTTAATTTTCTTTGTAATTAAAAAAATAAAATTGAATTAGTCTTAAAACAATAAAAAAAATAAATAAAAAAAAAATCGCGACAGGGGGTTGAACCAAGGCCAAAAATCTACAACACGTAAGCTGCCGAACCTGCTAGACAACCACGCGAAGCACAACTTAAAATTGTATATATTTTGAAATAAAAATATTTTCAAATTTGTAGAAGTATGTCAAGAACAAAATAAATTGAATATATCGTCACCGGAATTGTAAAGGGATCTTATAATATTTTTTTTGTAAATGATTTTTTTTTTAGTCTAAATAATATTAGAAAAAAATTAAGATACGCTAAAATAAACAAAATCTTTTTAAATCGGATGAAGCCAAATTTCAATGAATATTGAAACAATTGTATATTTGAGGAAGAATAATTTATATTGTAGCATTTTTCAATTCAGGTGACGAAAAATTTAACAGGAAAATTCAAATAATACTTTAATTTAAATTTGTTTTTAAATAAACACATTTTTTATCAATGTTTATCTAAAGGAGAAAGGTGCTAGGCTAGTAAACATTAGGTTCTGATTTCGCGGACCAAGTAAGGCAAATAAAAACAATAAGTTGTAAAAATTAAATGTAAGAAATCAGAGGGATGAAAATAGTAAGTAGTGTAAAATAAAAGACATCTGGAATAAATATTAAATTTGTTTGCGATCCTAGACATACTGAGTACATGTCATAATGTAGTCAGCACTATTGACTACTTGCTTACTTGTCAGCGCGGAGTTTTGACAAAATGTTTGAAAAAGTCAGGAGGTGTCATGAGGTTTTTTGTATGGTCAGAAATTTTTCAGTCAGCATGTACGCTGACATTGTCATTAGGAAGTCTTTGAGATGTCTTAAGAATAATATCTTAACGATATTTATAATTGGGCAGAAACATTAAACCTTTCAAGTTTCAAGGTACACTTTTTACACATTTTTCAAAAAAAAAAATTTCCAGAATATGATTCTTCTTTAATTTTTAATGATTTGTGTTCGTTATTTTTTTTTTTTTTATTGTTGGCATTTTTTAAAGATTAATCATTAGTTTTTACGTACTTGTGTTGGTTATTTTTTTTCTAAAAAAATTATTAATTTAGAATATAAAAACATGTTTGTATTTAGTGACTTTGGCACGATGGATAGAGTGTCTGGCCAGAATGTAGTTGATTGCGGGATCGATTCTCAAAAATTTTATTAAAAATTTTTTACTATAAAATTCAATAGAAAAATTGTGAAAAATAACCTACAAAATCATTAATTTTTAATGTTTTCGTAGATAATTTTTTTTTTTTAAATTGTTGGTAAAAATAAAACAACAATGATTAATTTTTAGTGTTTTCGTAGGTTATTTTTTTCGAATTTGTTGGTAAAAAAAATGAAAGTGATGATATTTTTTAATGTTAATTGTTATTTATGTAAGAACATTTTATTAAAACATTTTTATTTAACAAAAAATAAATATTGATGTTTAATAAAGCAAATGAAAAATTACTGGTATGGTTTTCAAATGTTTTATCACTTGTTATAAATATGTTTTTTTATTTATTTTTGCCTAGAAAATATTTTGAGTGTAAGATTTTTTTAATAAAATCGTTAAAAATAGCAGCATGTGTGTCCCAAAATATTTTTTAGCTCTATTTAATGTACAAATTTCAATATTTTTGAAAATGTAGGTTTTTTAAAAATCGAAGATGTAGTAAGTTCTAAAAAATTTTGGCTTTTTAAAAATCGAAGATGTATTAAGTTCTAAAAAATGCACTTGAAAAGTGCATTTGTATTAAAACTGCATTTTTAGACACAATTTTTTCTCTAAAAAATATTGGTTATAAAGAAGATGAGTTTACCTTTCAAAAGCGTTAAATAGAATTAAAATCCGATAATTACTTTAGAAAACATTGCTCTTTAAAGTTGACATCAATTTGCATTTTTTTTCATGTTTTGAAATATTAAAAACGCTAATAAAATCGCGATTTTTTTATTTTGGTTTTAAACTCTAAATACAAATGTCCAAATGGCTCCATAGAGTATCCGTGTGCATAATATAAAGTCAATCGGAGTACCCAAGTCCAGATTTATCGTGTTTTCTATTGATTTCTCGTGTTTTCAATGATATGTAAAGTGATGTCATACAAAAATTTCTCAATATTTTCTCGCTCATTTTTCCAAAAAAAAAACAAATACATAGGGCTATAAGCGCTGTGACTTTGACTTAAATCCAACTATATTTTTTTTCGTGGCACGTTTGAAATGCAAAGCTCCATATCTGTATGTGTATATAGTTCTTACATGCTATACGCTTAACTTATTTCAAGTTAGAAGGTTCATTTCTTATTTGTGAATTAGAAAGAGAGAATTCAAAAAAAAAAAATAACTGACATTTTGAATTTGATTTTTTGAATTGAATTAATTTCCGTTTCCTGTTGGCTGATGTTGAACAGGCAATTCTTAAAGTTGGCATGGAAATTATAAGTAAATATTGTAAGAGAATTTAAAAATAAATATTGATTTCGTTTGAATTTATATGAAATCAAAAAAAAACCTGTTTAAATTTAAGCTGCAATTCAATTAAATTTAACAATTATTTTCCATTAAAAAAAAATAACCTCAAAGTTGGTATTAATTTAAAAAAAAAAAAATTTTTCCTACCTTTTAAAGCTGTATTTTACACAATTACATGGAACAGTACCTAGGATATAATAAAATTATTGTGAAAAAAAATGCATAAAATATTCAGGCAACATTGTAAATAATCACTGACAATAAGTTCATTCAGCAGTATTCCAATCAAACATTTCACGTTTTATTTTTAATTTTTTTTTGTTTTGCATTTTGTTTGGGTTAAATTTTATTTTTATTATAACATTCATACATCACAACAAACGAATCACTTAATCAGCATCAACGGAAACGGAAATTGTTACACTTTGTTCGTGAACACCCAATACATGTGCATATACAATACGATATCGACTTTACTTTAGAGTGGGTAGAAATTAATTTAACTTTTATATCTTTTGTTACAATGTAACTGAAGTTTTTTCTATTTCGGTTTGAGTTCATAATAATTATTTCTGAGAAATAATAACACAGTGCAACAAACAAAAGACTTAAGATTTTTTTTGTTAGTTCAGCGCTAGATTTCTTTACACGCATTTGAAGTTGGTAAACTTTCGTTATACATAATTACAATAAAAATACGCCCGAACTATATAGGGCGAATACTTAATGTTGTAGTTGCCTTTAAATAATAATCATACGCAACGGTGCACAGTGATTTAGTTTTAATAATTTGGGTATTCAGTAAATAGGTACTGGACTGACTGCAGCGAAATTCATCTGGTTATAGCTGACATAATTTCTATCATAAGTTTGGACGCTGGACCCCACATATCCAATGAGGGCACCACCAGGGGCCACTAAAGTAGGACATGTTTAGTACACAAAAACTTAAATTCCTTAAGATCGCCAACTTTAAATGAAACAAATCTAGCGCTGAAATAGAAAAAAGCCTTGACGGTTTTGTTATGTGAAATGTCAACTTTCATTTGCTTTTGGTTTTATCCCATTCCGATTCGAAAAGTTCGATTTTGTATCACTGTATAATTTTTGTTACACAGGCTAAGTGTAGATGTCGACAACTTTCGGAAGAAGTCACCCTTTCTTCTTCAGCACTCTTCGATTGTCACTGTGTGTGTAAGATTAAAGTCAGCTATTTAAACGAACATTTAGGGAGAAAAGAATATGTGAATCATATAACATTTCATTACCCATATGTTGTCGGTTAGTACGAACTTAAGGTGGAAGTACATAGGAACAAACTTGCTTTGCGTCCGGTTGTCAAATAGTTAAAACTGAATAAATGAATGAAGCAAGTTGCAATACAAAAGTTTAAAACGCATAGAACTTAAAAAATTTTAAAAATATTCACCACTCTTTGCGTCCTGTAGCGCTATTCACTAACTTTTTAACGACAAAAATCGGTAGTTATATTGTCAAAAATCGTTAATTATCGACAATTTTCTTTAAAAGCGATTCTATAACATTTTTCTACCGAATTTTGTCGTTGTTGAAAATCGTTAACTTATCAACAAAAAATTTTTTGAAGTTAAAGTTAACGAAATTTTTCGGTTCTCAATACAATTTCAAAATAAACAAATTTCAAATTAACTACTTTTGTCGTTAATTCTTGTCGATAATTGAAAAATTTATAGAATCACATATTCGTTAAAACAACCGACAATTCTCGTTAGTTAACGATATCGATAATTTCGTTAAAAAAGTTACTGAATCGCACTACTGAACATTTTTTTGACAATTCTCTTTTTTGTATTTTCTTTTTAAAATAACAATATTTTTTTTATAAATTTTGACAAAATTTAAATAGAAAAATAAAAAATATAATTACTAGGAATAAACAAATTAAATATAAGTGCAAAAAAGTAAATAAGTTGCGAGATATTTATGTAAGGCTGCCGCATTCAACGCACTTACTATGTAACTTGGAGTTTTAACACATAGTAAGCATGAAGAAGTGAAAACAGATCGGACGCAACGCAGCCCTATGTACTTCCACCTTTAATCAATCTATTTTTAACTTTTTTTAACACAGCTATAATTTCTTACACTGTAGCAGATTTTCTCAGAGTTGCAACCCTTAGTAGGACTTTTCAAGTCTTGACAAAAAGGATAAAGCTTTTCAAAAAACCCAAAAAATCAAAAATCGGTTAACACATTTTTTTTTATATTTTATCAAACCTAATTTTCAGGCTTAAAATCTAGATCATTTTTCAAGATCTAGATTTGTTACAAAGTAGAGAAGAATCAAATTACATAAAAGCAAGGTAGATTTATACAAGGTAAGATTCAATAACCTCACTTTTCCTCCATAGTAATTTTTTTTGACAAATTTGAAAACAATAATATTTACCAATTTTCAAAACGAAATAAAAATATTTTATTCGGTATAAATGACTTGATGTTACACTACACTTATTGTGCTTGAAAATATTTTAATTTTTTTTTTTAATTTTTGTCGTGGAAAATAAAAGAATTTCGTTTGAATTTCAATATTTTTTTACAATTTAGTTGTTTTCTAAAATTTTAAAGTCTTAAAAGGCGTTTAAACTGAACATTTATGTCGTTTTTGCCGACTAAAATTATTTAGAAAGAAAATTTTGTTTCATTCACTTCACAAAAATATTGACTGGTTCCATTTTAAATAGCATAGACAATCAGCCGATGGTGGTACAATTTATCCAAAAATTAACATATCCATTCTTCTTATTTTATTAAATTGGGGTTTTTGTTATTTAGTCAAAATTGTGAATGGTTCGCGTTTTATCGCTATTCAAAGTTGGTATTTTGCAACAATTTTATGAAAAATACATAATGTTTAATTGATCGGATCTTTGGAACGCATCATCTGATTGTCACAAAATAAAGAGCAAAATAGTGGTTATGTTCTGTTCTTAAAATATAATTTTAAAAAAGGATAGGATGCTTTGCTTAAAGCATATTGAAATAAAAAAAATGTCCTTAATTTGCAAATATCTCAAAAAGCGTATCTTTAATTTTCCCATATTTTTTTGCACATATAGCCCAAAATATACTTAACAACATATGCAAATCCCAAATTGGGGTGATAAGTGGTTTTATTATAAACGTGGTTTCCTGAAACGACTTATTGATTTTTGTTAATAACTCTTGTTTACAAATGAAAAACAATTTCTGCTCAGTAACCGCAAATATTTTTTTATATGTATTTTCGACCGCTAAACTCAAAAACTTCATTAAAAGAACATTTCGCAAATACGTTTTTGTTAAATAAATTTTTTAGCGTTTTTTGGAGGTATTTTGACTATTTTTCTTACACACAGAAAATAGATTCAGTTGTTGCAACTGAATTGTTTGCCAACTGAATTTTTGCGGTTGCACCAACTATCACAATATTCAGTTGCCTCTACTGCTAATTCAGTAGTCTCTACCGGTAAATATCTATCATAAGAACCGAATATTTTTATGTTAAAATTGACATTGGTTAGAGTGATCGAATTTTTAAAAGCGTTATATAGTTGTACCAATCAATATTTTTTTAAACTGTTTCTTTTGAAATAAAAATTTTTAATATTTTTTCAAGCAATTTTACTAATTTATTTGATTGTAAAAAATTTATAATTTCATTTGAAATAAATACATACATACAATAGAAAAAATAAATTAAAACTGTAATTCTGATAAAAAAAAATTTAACATCTAAGAATTTTTCTAAAAAAAAAATGTCTCAGAATCTGCGACACTTTCTAAAGCAAAAATAACTCGAAGTCAAAATACATATGGGGGTTATTGTGTCAACTGACACAACTTTTGAAACCGATGTCTTCCGATCGGGATGAAATTTGCACCAAGGTTAGTCCAATTACATAGTAGTTCAGACACAATTTTTCAAATTTTTCAACGAGATCGGTCAAGAACTCTCTGAGTTAGAGGGGGTCGAAATTTGACATTTTGGCCAAAGAGGTGTTGATTCTCATCCATGTAACTTCTTACCTATTGTTTTTAGCAAAATGTGTCCCAAAGAGTTTAGATAGCTATTTCTTCAGTCTTTCGAAAAAAAAAAATATAAAAAAAATAAAAAAAAAATTTTTGATTTTTTTTTTTCTTAAAAATCCAAAACTTTTGTGACTTTTTCCTCAAATTGGGCCCGACCTCCAATAGTTTTCTGCCCCCAACATTTTTCTTGAACATACCTTACCCCTATTTCCACTTCCTAAGGGGGCTCCCATACAAAATGGCATTTTTATAAAATTTGCTCCTACCGCTCTAACTGTCCATAGGGTGCCCCTAGAAATGTAAAATGTATGACCGACCCCCAATATTTTTTCAACTCCAACATTTTCTTAAAATATACCTACCCTTTATTTTCAACTCTTAAGGGGGTCCCCATACATTTTTTTTTTATTAGTTTTGAAAAATGCATGTTTTTATAATGTATGGGAGCCCCTTAGGGAGTGGAGATAGGGTGTTATGATGTTCGGACAAAATGTTGGTAACTAAAAAATAATGGGGGTTGGTCGTAATTTTTGCCTCTCTAGAAGGCACTGTAGGGGCGGTAGGAGCTGGTTTAATAAAACAAATTTAAAAAAAATAAAAGAAATGTATGGGGCCACCTTAAGGGTTAAGGATACATTGTAGGTATGTTTGCAAAAAATGTTGGAATTAATAAAATAATGGAGGTCGGTCATACATTTGGCCCCACTAGGGGCACTTTAGGGTAAGTTAGAATGGTAGGATCAAATTTTTTAAAAATGTTTTGTATGGGAGCCCCCTTAGGAAGTGGAAATAGGGGTAAGGTATGTTGAAGAAAAATGTTGGGGGCAGAAAATTATTGGAGGTCGGTCTCACGTTGCACCCCTCCAGGGGCGTTTCTAGGGGAGCTTTGGTGCCTTTTGAGGATTTTTACCTCTTTATGCCCAACTTTGACACCAATGAGGGGCCATATGGCCCCTCCCCACCGCCCCCATTTTTTGGCTCGTGCTTTCTTTTTCGAGGGTATCGCGGAACGAAATCGAAAACTGGTTAGCTATCCCACGCCTAAGAGTGCAAATTGAAGAACCGTTTTTTGTGTTCCAAAGTTAAAAAACATTTTTTTTCATAGATATCCTACTCGCATCCCACTAAGCGACCCCACAGGTCTTAAAGGAAATCACCTAAGCTTTCTTTTGAATCAAAAAAAAAAAAAAAAAAAGTTTTGGATTTTTAAGAAAAAAAATCAAAATTTTATTTTTTATTTTTTTTATATTTTTTTTTTTTGAAAGACTTAAGAAATAGTTATCTAAACTCTTCGGTACACATTTTGCTAAAAACAATAGGTAAGAAGTTACATGGATGAGAATCAACACCTCTTTGGCCAAAATGTCAAATTTCGACCCCCTCTAACTCAGAGAGTTCTTGACCGATCTCGTTGAAAAATTGTGTCTAAACTACTATCCAATAGGACTAACCTTGGTGCAAATTTCATCCCGATCGGAAGACATCGGTTTCAAAAGTTGTGTCAGTTGACACGAAAACCCCCATATATCTCTTAAGAAAACATGTCAATGAAAAAATTTTTCTTACAGAAAAAGTCTCAGATTTTTAATAATTTTTCCTATAGAAAATATTTTGGATGAACCTTTCTTAATTTCAATATTCTGGCATTTACAAACCTTAAATTTGTTACCACTCTCTGGACACTTTGGACTCTAAGGATTTCGAGGAAACTGTACCAAAGTTTTTTATAGTTGGCTCAAAAAACGATTTTATTTTCGACTTCTGGGTAAAATATCATCTTTAACATCTGCATTAAAGTTGCGTGTGCAAATTCCTAAAATAAGATTAATTGATTTAAATTGATTGTATTTCGGCAGTGGTATCAACTTACCGTCAACATTTGTAACATTTTTTACGAAATTTTACATGAATTTTATTTAAAAATTTAAAAAACGTCTGAACACAATAACATTTTTGTTTTAAATGATGACTATTTTAATTTTTTTTGACGTGAAACGTTTTGTATTTGAAATGAAATCCTAACGACCAATTATTAGTTAAGAATACCAACACAAATTTATAATTTAGTAAAATTTTTTAAAAATAAAAAATTATTGAAAATTTGGTTAAGTTAACCAACATTTTCAGTTGTGGATACTATTACCTAATGTTTTTGGAATTTATTAATTTAAACAAATGATTATTGGTCGAGAGGGAAAATAAAGACTAAAAGAAACGGTTGTACTTACTAAATATTTTTCAAAAACTTTATTAGTTTTTAGTTTTAGTATATTAACCAAATTATCAGTTGTTGATACATCCATTCGGTCACGATTGAAAATTAATTATTACTGCTGTTATTTATTTGGTATGGTGATAAAAAATTTACAATAACAACTAAAAATGTAATTTATCAAAATTCCGTTTTCATAATGGAATTCCAACTAAACACTTCTCTGTGTGTATATCTTAAGTTCTGTCTATCTGATCTTCTCGAAATAAAAACCAAATTAAAGACAATTTGACTATTTTTCTTATATCTTAAGTTCTTCCTATCTGATCTTCTCGCAATAAAAACCAAATTAAAGACAATAAAATTTCCAACAAATATTACCTTCATCATTTTTCCATCAGTTCATAGCTTTACACGCAAATTTGACTATTTTTCTGATATCTTGAGTTCCGTTCAGCTAATCTTTTCGCAATAGAAACCAAATTAAAGACAATCAAATTTCCAACAAATCCTACATTCATCATTTTTCCATCAGTTCAGAGCTTTCCGTTCAATAGGCAAACATATGAATAAAATAAGTTTTTGGATTAACAAATCATTTAAAAAAAAGTTCAAGAGTTAGAAATCTTTGCAATTAATTACGTTTTTTTATCTGCAAAGCCTCAACATTTAGAAATATAATAAAGTTGATTTGATGAAAATCTATAGGTTTACTCCGAAGTTATCACAAATTATATGAATATACATACATACAAAAATTGGTAATTTTTTACGATTTCTGTTTTTTAAAATTTTTAAAAAATGAGCTTTGTTAATAAAAAAATAGTTTTTCCTTGCTTGCCTATTGCGCGTAAAGTTATGAACTGATATAAAAATAACACTGCGGAACACCAAAAAAAATAAACAAGAGTTACGACCATCATTTCTATATATTTCAGACATACTGATTCGAATGGCGTATTCCGTTTTTTGATGTATGGTACAGTTTTCTTGCAAAATGTCGTTAAAGATTTGCTGATTTTGAGCCAGTTTTTTAACAAAAAAATTTGCAAAGTAAATGATTTATAAGTTTTATGGCATGGAAAACAAATATATGACTTGTAGCAATATTTTGTATGCAAATTTGGTTTAAAGCTTTTCATCTTAAGCCCTTATATTCGCGAATTTCTTCATTTTTTAAGGTTTTCGCGAAATTAACAGCCAAATTGGTCTTTGATAAAAAACTTGCTTTTAGTGAATCAAAAAGGCATCCCTAACACTACGAATAGTGGACAAAAAACGGCTATATTATATAGACCATCATGATGAAAATCGCGAAAAACCGTTTTTTTGTGTATGGCAGCATCACTTTACGAGATGATTTTAGGCTCCATCTTTTAGTATATAATGTGGGAACCTTAAACAACAAACTGACCAAAAATTTGGCCAAAAAAGTTTTCATTTGCAACAGTTATCTAAACAAAAACTATTATTTCAGTGTTTACCATACAATAATTATAGTTTTTGTTAAGATAACTTTTGTAAATGAAAACTTTTTTGGACAAATTTTGGGTCAGTTCATTGTTTAAGGTTCCCACATTATATACTAAAAGATGAAGTCTAATCATCTCAAAAAGTGATGCTGCCATGTACAAAAAAACGGGTTTTCACGATTTTCATCATGATGGTCCATATAACATAGATGCTTTTTGTCCTCTATTCGTAGTGTCATGGATGCCTTTATGATCCACAAAATGCAAGTTTTTTATCCGAGACCAATTTAGGGGTTAATTTCGCGAAAACTTAAAAAAATAAAGAAATCCGCGAATTAAAGGGCTTAAGATAAAAACCTTAAAACCTTATTTACATTAGAAATATTGTTATAAGTTATATCTTTGTTTTTCATGCCATACAATTTAAAATTCATTAGCTTTGGATTTTTTTGTTAAAAAAGCACCTGAAAATCAGCCAGTTTGCAAGAAAACTGTACCATACATTGAAAAACGGAGTACGCCATTCGATTCAGCATGTCAGAAATATACACAAAGAAAATAGATTCAGTTGTTGCAACTGAATTGTTTGCCAACTGAATTTTTGCGGTTGCACCAACTATCACAATATTCAGTTGCCTCTACTGACAGTTCAGTTGTCTCTACCGGTAAATATCTATTATAAGAACCGAATATTTTTATGTTAAAATTGATATTGGTTAGAATGATCGACTTTTAAAAAGCGTTATATACACTCAAAATAATCACTCTGTTAAATTACAGAGATACTCTGCTGAGCCAGCAGAAAATACAATAGATTTCCAACCAGCAAGATTTTTTGTTATTTTACGAAGAAAACTCTGTAAAATGATTTCGATCAAAAAAAAACAGTAAATTTACAGAATTATGTGTAAAATACTGATAAAACCAAGAAGAATTTTACCAAAAAACTCTGTAAATTAACAAAGTTTTAGTTAAATGCATTTATGAGTTCAAAATTTTACAAAAAAAACTGTAAATTTACAAAGTTTTAGTTAAATCCATTTTATGAGTAAAACTTCTCTTTTTCAAAAAATCTGTATTTCGACAGATAACTTTGTCAAATATCTGTCGAATTGAGATTACAGTCATTTTACAGAGTATTTAACAGAGTAATTATTTTGAGTGTAGTTGTACCAATCAATATTTTTTTAAACTGTTTGTTTTGAAATAAAGTTTTTAATATTTTTTTCAAGCAATTTTACTAATATATTTGATAGTAAAAATTTTATAATTTAAAAAGTGAAATAAATACATAAAATATAAATAATAAATAAAAACTGATAATTCTGTCAACTTACCGTCTAAATTTGTAACATTTTTACGGAATTTTACAATAGTTTTATTTTAAAATTTAAAAAGCTTCTGAACACAATAACATTTTTCTTTAAACTAAATACTATTTTATTTTTTTGACGTTTTAGTTTTATAATCGTACACTCAAAATAATCACTCTGTTAAATTACAGAGATACTCTGCTGAGCCAGCAGAAAATACCATAGATTTCCAACCAGCAAGATTTTTTGTTATTTTACGAAGAAAACTCTGTAAAATGATTTCGATAAAAAAACTGTAAATTTATAGAATTATCTGTAAAATATTGATAAAAGCGACCAGAATTTGACTATTTTATTTACTATTTGATTTCTGATTAATTTATCTTTCCTTAATGTGCAAATAGTGTTGACAATTGGAAACTGCCATCGAGTAAATTTGCCCGCTTTAATGCTTCCAAAATCTAAATTTACTTTTTTTTATTTTTGTGAAAGTTTTTTTACGAGTGCCTTCATTTTACGACATCCTTGTAAAATTTACCGTTTTATTATTACAGAGCAATATGTAAAATTACAGTTGAAATTTTGTATTTTGGTTACGAGAAAAAAACACAAGTTTTTTATAAAATCTGTATTTTAACAAAAAACTCTGTTTATTATCTGTAAAATAGAAATACAAAGTAAAAAGTTAAATTACAGATAAAATTTTGTTTTTCGGTTACAAGAAAATACAAAGTATATTCTTAAAATCTGTATTTCGACAGATAACTTTGTCAAATATCTGTCGAATTGAGATTACAGTCATTTTACAGAGTTTTTAACAGAGTAATTATTTTGAGTGTAATGAAATCCTAACGACCAATTATTAGTTAAGAATACCAATACAAATTAATAATTTAGTAAAAATTTTCAAAAATAAAAAAATATTGAAAATTTGGTTAAGTTAACCAACATTTTCAGTTGTGGATACTATTTCCTAATGTTTTTTGAATTTATTAATTTAACAAAATGATTATTGGTCGAGAGGGAAAATAAAGACTAAAAGAAGCGGTTGTACTTACTAAATATTTTTCAAAAACTTTATTAGTTTTTAGTTTGGGTATATTAACCAAATTATTAGTTGTTGATACACCCATTCGGTCACGATTGATAATTAATTATTACTGCTGTTATTTATTTGGTATGGTGATAAAAAATTTACAATAACAACTAAAAATTTATAAGATTTATCAAAATTCCGTTTTCATAATGAAATTCCAACTAAACATTTCTCTGTGTGTATAGAAATGATGGTCATACCTCTTGTTTTCTAAAATAGTAGTTACTTTGGTCACGCAGTGTAATGAATGAAGGATTTGTTGGAAATTTGATTGTCTTTTATTTGGTTCTTATTGCGAAAAGATCAGATGAACGGAACTCAAGATATAGGAAAAATAGTCAAAATAACTCCAAATAACGGTTAAAAAAAATTATTTGCGTGTAAAGCTATGAACTAATGGAAAAATGATGAATGTAGGATTTGTTGGAAATGTTATTGTCTTTAATTTGGATTTTATTGCGAGAATATCAGATTAACAGAATTTAAAATATAAGAAAAAATAGTCAAAATACCTCCAAAGGACGCTAAAAAATTCATTAAACAAGAAATTAAAGATACGCATTTTCAGATATTTGCAAATTAAGGACTTCCTTTTTGCAAAGCATCCTATAATTTTTAAAAATTTTGTTTTAAGTACAGGACATAACCAAAAAAAAATCAACAAAAATCGGAAGAATATTTATACCAATTTTTAAGACAATTAAAATAGGTAAGGCCAAAAAAGTGTTTTTTTTTTGTAGTCAAAAATTTTGGAATTCTTCATTACCTTATATAAATCTACCTTGCGTAAAAGTCTGAAGCTATAACATTTCAAAAAAAAATCTCTCTAAAATGTTAGGTAATTCTCAATCTAACTGCCCACTCTAATGAAGCATACATTAACCTACATTTACACGGTTCTTTCACTTTTGGTGAAAAACAAATTATTAAATATATTTTATGTTTGCATTGTGTCAAGTTTGGTTAAACTTGCACAAATAAAAAAATTGATGTTATACCAATAAAAAATGGCTATAATTCCCAGAAATTAAGGGGATATTAACACTTTTAATAATTCAAACATGAACTTCGCTTTTCTTCTTTAGTTATATAGAGGCATACTAAAAACATGCGCCTCTAATGCGATGTGAGAGATGCATACGCAAAGCAGGGCCCGAATTACCGCATTCGTGAACGAATGAAATTTCGATACGTACAAGACTTTGGTACCTATTTAAAAATAAACGAAAAATAATTTCACTACACTTTACTTCTATTTGCTTTATGAGTACAAAGTACTTCATCCCTGATTAGGTAGAATTGTCGTCAACATTTTATCTTGGAAAATAAAAAACAGATTTCGATAGCAAAATTTCGATATCGAATGCCGTAATTCGGCCCCAGGTTTGTAAGGTTGGAATCAAGAACTTTCCTTTACAAACCTGCTTCAGGGTAAGCAAAATCTTGTACTTGGTTACAACCTTACCTACACTCAAAATATTCACTCTGTTAAAATACAGAGATACTATGCTGCGCCAGCAGAAAATACTATAGATTTCCAACCAGCAAGATTTTTTGTTATTTTACGAAGAAAACTCTGTAAAATGATTTCGATGAAAAAAAAAACTGTAAATTCACAGAATTATCTGCAAAATGTTGATGAAAGCGACCAGAATTTAACCAAGAAGCATGGATAGTAATAACTTGACAAAAAAATAAAGGCAAATGCCATCATTTAAATGCGCCCGCTTAGATGTTTTGCACGCGAATGTTTAACTTTGTAGAAATTATTTATAAACTGGCTAGATGTTCTCTCGGTTTTTGTTTTCAAAAACTTCTCATTTTCAGTTCCACATTTGAGCGGGTTTATTCCAATAATCACTTTTATAAAATTAATGGAAAATCGTTTAAGAAAGACTTTCTTATATATCTTTTTAATGCGCTTGATATGACTTTTACACAACCGTCACTATATTTGATTCCTGATCAATTTCCTGATCAATTTCTCGTTCCTTAATGTGCAAGTTGTGTTGACAATTGGGAAATGCCATCGTGTAAATTTGCCCGCTTTAATGCTTCCAAATTGTAAATTTACTTTTTTTTTTATTTTTGTAAAAATTACGAGTTCCTCGAATTTTCCACGATATCCTCGTAAAATTAAGCATCTTTTATTGTAATTTAAGACGCTTTTTAAAGAGGGGTTGAAATATGTTCTTGAAAGTTTTTTGAAGAAATTTAAATTTGAAAAGTGTATTACAGAGCAATAGTAAAATTACAGATGAAATTTGGTATTTTGGTTCCGAGAAAAAACAATTTTTTTTTCTAAAATCTGTTTTTTAACACAAAAAAAAACTCTTATTTATTATCTGTAAAAAGTAAAAGTACATATAAAATTTTCTTTTTCGGTCACAAGAAAATAAAAAGTATTTTCTTAAAATCTGCTTTTTGGCAGTTAACTTTGTCAAATATCTGTCGAATTGAGATTACAGTCATTTTACAGAGTATTTAACAGAGTAATTATTTTGAGTGTACATAACTCATCATTTTCGACAAAGTGTGCCATGTTGAGTTTAAAGTTTTTACTTGTTTATAATTTAAATTAATACTACACATGTGATAACCCTTTATATGACATAAAAATACTTTTCGCTATTTTATTCATTCATTTATATGCCAATATGGTGCAATATAACTTTGATTGTTACTGTATGATGGCAGCTCTTAAATTACACTTGATTCAATTTTTTTCATTACCATTTCATCCTACATTTTTTTTTAGTCGGGAATTTTGGTTGTTTTTTTTTTTGTCAGTTCCCGTACTGTTTTCTCATTCTACTACAATCGTTTGTTATTGGTGGTATTAAAATTGCACAACACGTGCATTTTACCTTTTTTACAATATAATTTTTTTTTATAGAATAAATGAATATGTTCAAATTGTCGATTCACTTTTATATGTATTTATATTATATTTTCTATGGAACTGTGTACTGAACACTTTGGTTGGTTGTTAAAAAAAAAAAAAATCCACTTAACGACTGCGAGCAGTTAGTGAGTGTTACATGTATATAATTTATGGTTACTAACGGAAATGTTTACTCTACCACAGGATTTTTTATAACAATTTTTTTTTGCTCTTTATTTTTTTTTTTTTTGCCTATTTTTTAACAAGTTTTTTTTTGAGAGGGACTATTTAGATGTACGTGGAAACATATGAAAAATTCACGTATTTTTTTAAGAAGGCTTTATACACTCTGATGAAATTGTAAAAGAAATTCGATGCTAGATTTCTTATATGAGTTGTAGTTGTCTTCGATAGAGTTCAATTGATATTTTATAATTGGTTTACAATTACAATTTTTTAAAATTATTCCATAAATTTTCTTAAACTTTAGTTAAATTTACCTAAAAATATGTAATTTTCCTAACTATGAGAAAACACCTTTTCTTCAATTGATATTTTATAATTGGTTTACAATTTTTTTAAATTATTCCATAAATTTTCTTAAAATTAAGTTAAATTTACCTAAAAAAATGTAATTTTCCTAACTAAGAGAAAACAACTTTAGTTTAAATACTTATAAATAGTTCATTGTTTTCTTAAAATGGAGTTCTTAAATATTACCACTCAAAATATTATGTATGTGAATTCAAAAAAAAAAAAAATACGTTTCAAACAAATGAAACTTTATTTATAAAAGGGACCACTTACATTTCATTTAAAACAAAAGCATTTTTTAGTTATTATCCATACACTCAAAATAATTCTACAGTAATAGTTTTAGTAAGTGATTTAGTACCCAAATCTTATAATAAGTTACTAATTACCAGTACACTGAAATAATTATTGTTCATAATATCTATGAACAAAGTTCATTAAACCAAATTCATAGAATCTATGAGACTGTTTCCGTAGAAATTAAAAAGAAATAAAAACACAAATGTTTTAATTTTAAAAATAGGAAAAATCCTAAGATTTTTATTAATATAAAATATTACCTTAAGGAAGGATAAAAAAGATGTTAAGCTGTCGATGATATTACAACGAGTAATATTAATTAGTTATAAAACTAAAAAGGACCGGGCGATAATGTTTATAATACCGTTATCGGTTTACTAGTAAGAATCTATGTAAATACTCCATACAATGTTGTATTTAAAGGGGAGCAAAATAGATTCTAACTAGTATTAACCCAAAGAGGGCCGTTGGTACCAAAGTGGTATCAAATATGAAAATATGACTTTGTACCTAAACAGAGACAATTCATTGGCTGAATGAATATTCATTAGTATTGTAAAATATTTCATAGAATTTTATTCATAGATTTTGTTAAATTCATAGGAAAAATTCATACAAAAGAATATCAAAAATAAGCCTTTTAATATTTTTAATAATTAAAATAATTAAAATAATGTTACTATAATTAAAAAAATTTAATAAATATATTAAAAAAAAAAAATAAGAAAAACATAAAAAATGTTAAAAAAAAAATACTGCTGCCCTGGTAGTATTCGAACCTAAGACCTACCGGCTGTGAAAATTATTGTCGGCGCCTTAGCTATGAGCGCCATCAAAGGAGGAAAATCTCGGCAACTATCACTTACAAGGGAAGTATCTCAACCCTTATGAACCGATTTGCCTGAAACTTAAAATATATATCAAAGAGACAATTCTAAGGTTGGGGTGTCTCGGCTTATCGGCCATATCAGTGATTTAGGGGTTCAAAACATGGGTCAAAAATGGCGAAAAATCGTTTTTTGGATTTTTCAGCCATTTCTTTTTAAGAAACTATATGATGTTTTTATATGAGAAGAAAGGTTTTTTTAATGCCTATCCAATGGTGGCATAACCTTGTAAAAATTCGGATTCTTTAAATATGTTTTTCAGGAAAATGTGTAAATTTTGGGGGGGTACTTATGTGAAGGCATAGACCTAAGATATGAGGAGTTCCGGCTAAGACTTAAATTTTGAGGTCAAAAAGATGTGATTTTTGTTTTGATGGCACATCGATGAAAGTTGGCATAAATATTAGAAGCTATTTAAGAATAAGAAATTCGTTCGCGTCAATTAAATCGCGCAAGGGGGTCAAAAGTTATGGCGGTTTTAAGATTTAGCGGTTTTAAAAAATCTTAAAAATATTTTAAATATTTTTTCTCTACACATTTGTTGCATGCGTTATTAAAACATGCCAGGATATATCATTTCTTCTAAAATATATGATATAAATTTAACCCTTTAATGACCAAACGATTTAAAAAAAAAAAAATATCTAAGTACCTAAAATCGCGATTAATTTGCGGTAAAAGAAAAGTTTCACAATTTTTTATAACATATTTAGGCAATGCGCGTTGGTATTACTGAAAAAAAAAATCATGGAAAATCGTATCATTGTACCAGTGTTTAAAAAAATCGGTGATGCTTTTTTAAAACAAGAAAATTTAATATGGTCCAAAAAATCTATAATCATCAAAATTTTTTAACCCGCCTCTGATTTTATGATGACACATCAAGTGGGCTTTCATTTAAAAAAAATTTCATCCGATTTCGTGTAAAGCCTTGGATGTGCCAGATCAAAACAGGTTTAGATAAAATCATCGCGCTTTCCGCTCAGAATGGCTTAAAGTAAAAAGTCAAAAAGAGAATCAGTTCTACTCGTTAAGCCACGTCTTTTGGTGTATTAAAATGAACATGATGCATTAATTGCTACTAAAAAAAATTGGAAACAGATTTGCAAATTTCGCACAATTTTCAAAAATGCCATAAAATTTTTGCAATTTATTTTTTGTAAACCCGCCAGTGATTTTTTTATGTAAACTCCTAAAAAACTCGGTTTACGCAAGAGTCCACCAAATTTCGAATGAAACCGCGAATGTGCCTCGCGAAAAGCTGGTCTTTTAAAAAAATTACGTTTTTTCTTTCGAACTTTGATCTGCTGAAACTCCTTAACTATTCATGGAAAATTAACGGGATTAACTCCAAAATGTTAATAATTACAACAGCTACCAACGCTAGTTCAACTTTTTTCGTTTTATAGAGGGGGCCGAAATCCCTGATCAAAAAACCTCGAAAATTAAAAAACTCTTAATTTTTGGTTTCAAACTTAACCGTCTTATAACTTCTTACCAAGCGATGAAGCATCTATCAAGCCAACATTAAAATAATCTCTTATATGTACTGACTTTGTGTTATGCCGGAAAAGATTGAAATATAAGGAGAACTTAAAAAAAAAAGCGAAAGAAAGTAAAAACTATGGATTATTTCAAGCCATTTTTATCGATTTTTCAACTTTAACCCTCTGTAACTTTTACGGATAAAGTAGGGTAATCCTTTAACATTGCTCAGTGATGGTTCAAGGTCTTGTTTACATAACTGCATTTACAGTTTTTCTAAATTCCAAAAACTGCCGGTTTTTTTAAACATTTATTTCAGTTTCACTGAGTTGAAATTTAAAAAAGATTTCATGATATCCATGTGGATAAGAAATAATCTTTATTAAATTTAAGTCGACCCGTATTTTTGCCCTAGATGATACTCCTGTTAGTTCGGAAGTTATCAAAATTTTCCCGAAGGTCCACATGGTTTCATAAGGGGACAACGAAATTTTTAAACACCGATATGGCCGATAAGCCGAGACACCCCAACATTAAAATCGTCTCTTTAATATATATTTTAAGTTTCAGGCAAATCGGTTCATAAGGGTTGAGATACTTCCCTTGTTAGTTTTACAATGTACACAAAAATGTTGTTTTCTACAAACACACACACATCTTTTGGCAGAGCATTGTTGCAGAGCATTGATACAAACTCAATATGTTAAAGCAGAACATTAAACAAAATGTATTTTAAGTTTTATAATTTGTTTGTATTCTTTAGGTTGGTGGCTAGAGACAAACATAGAAAAAAACTAATTGTTATATTGACCCCCATATTTGTGAATACAAATAATTTTTTCACTGAAAGTGCTCCTATATGGAAATTTGTAATATCAGCTAACGTTTGTAAATATTAATTGTTAAAAAAACAATTGATAAATGAGTTTGTAATTGTTCTCCTTAAGAATTATTTGTATTGACAAACGTACAAAATCTTAATTTTTTTTCAACAAAGAAATTCAACAAACACAAACTTAATTTGTTAATCTAACAAAAGAAAAAAAAATTGTTTTCAACAAAGAAATTCAACAAACACAAACGTCATTTGTTGATATGGTAAAGGAATTTGTGATATCATCTAACCGTATTATTTGTATTGACAAATTAAATCAATTAAATATTTTGTTGGGTCAACAAAATATTTAATTGATATGATAAAACTTTTTTGATGGCAAAAAAAAATAAAAATAAATTGATTAAAAATCTATATAAATGCAAGAGAATATTAATATTGAAATTAAAAAAAGCAGAGACCATAACTGTTATGAGATTTATTGAAAAAAGTCAAATTTAACAGTTCAAAAATATTTTTTCAAATAAAAATTAAAAATAACAGTTTGAATTGATTTATATAAATATCTATTCAAAATAACAGACATAAAAAACTTTTATTTTTTATAACTGTTATTAAAAAGTCTTTGAGCCCTAAAAAAATTTAATTATTAAAATAAAACAACAATAAACGCATGCTTAAGAATCCTATCGATAGCTAATACTTCAATCATTGATTTAAAAATATAAACTTTAATTGACTTTTTTAAAAATAACTGTTATAACAGTTATTTACTCCAATAAATATAAAATAAAATTGTTTGAGCAAAAAGTTTTTAATAACTGTTATTTTTTACTGTTATTAAAAAAACCAAAAAAATACGAAATAATTTCAATTACTGCCGTACCCCTTGCTAGCTCAGATAAAACTAATTTTATAATCGTTTGTTTTTTTTTTCAATTGTCTTCTTTTTTCATTGTCTGCTTTTTTTAAAAAATGTACAGGCACAAATAAAAAACAAAATACACGACGAGAGAGAGCATGTTGTCGTTATAGTATGTTTGTGTTTTTGTTTTATGCTTAACAAAAGCCACCAACTTCTTTATAGACAGCATTTGTTAAAAACAAAATTACGATTTTGTTAGATTGACAAAGTTTTTAGAAATTATTGATATAAATTGTTGAAAATATGACTTTTATTTGACAAAGTCGTTTATTGACATAAATTGTTGAAAAAAACATGTTGTATTTACAAATTATTGAACATTAATAACAAAGAGGTTATTTGAAAGTTTAAAAAATATTTTTTTTTGTCTTATTGACAAACTGCCACTAATAATTTGTTGAAATTCCCCTTATATTTTGAAATAAAATTATTTGAAGTAGTTTGTTAAAAAAAACGAATTTTTGTATTATTGACTAACGGGATTCCGTTTTTACTAAATGTTTGGTTGATATCAGTTTAGGACATTCACAATTGCTCTTTGTTGACTTGAATTTCATGATTTTATTTTCTGTGTAAGCTTCACGAACAACTGGTTTTGTGTTCGAATCTCGGTGGGGATAAGTTAAAAACATAAAAATGTTTAAAAATAGAAAATTTTAAATAAATAAAATAATAAAAAAAAAAAAAATAATAAAATAATAAAATAAATAAAAATGAAATAAAAATAGAATTAAAAATATATTTTTTTTCCTAGAATAAACATAGACTTTTTCATAGATTTCTGGTTTCTATGAATTTGTTTCATAGATTCTATGAAGGGCATCATTGGTTGACTTCTAATGATTTTTTCATACAACCAATGTACGTTTTCTAGTTTTTTAGTATCTTCAAAATACTAAAATTAGTAATTTTTACTGGTTGGTCTCATCTTACTGGTAAGCTAAGACCAGGGGAAAAAAGTTCCTCCTTGAAGAACTAAAAAACACAATTTTTTTAACGAGTTTTTTTTTAGTTTTTGCTCAACAAATGTAACATTTTAAGCCATATTATGTTTATAGACCTGCACTTTGTCAACATTTATATCAGGGGGAGTGGTGTCCCCACCGACTCCTTAAAACCAAAAATTTTAGTAACTTGGGTTTGTAACTTGGATAATAATTCACCTCTTGGTGAATAAAAAAATATTAATTATGAATAAAACGTAACATATTTATTTCTTATAATTTTTTTGCTTTCATCAGTTATTTTTTGTTTTATAATCAATATTTTTTATCTCCATAATTTTTTTTATCCATATTTTTCTCCTCAATATTTTTTTCATCAATATTTTTTTCATCAATATTTTTTTCATCCATATTTTTTTTTATTATTATTTTTTTTTCAACAATATTTTTTTCATCACCATTTTTTTCATCAATATTTTTATTTATCAATATTTTTTTTCATCAATATCTTTTTTCATCAATATTTTTTTGAATCAATATTTTTTTCATCAATATTTTTTTTTTCAATATTTTTTTTTTATAATATTTTTTTTTCCATAAAAAAAATTTTTTTTTCATCATTATTATTTTTTATTAATATTTATTTTGTCATAATTTTTTTTTGTCATCAATATTTTTTTTTTATCAATATTGTTTTCTTATCAATATTTTTTTTAATCAAATATTTGTTTATTAGTAAACTTTTTCATTAAAAACTTTTTTTATCGACAAACACAGACAAAAAGATAGATGGATATCACTAGAATATCTTAGAAACCTTTACGAATCAATAATATATTAACATAATGGTGTCCTCAACCAATATTTCAATGCGTTTTGCATGGAATGACAAATTTATATAGCGGTATTTTTTCTAGAAAAATTTCGCTTTAGAAAGTACACCTATTTATACAGCAAAACATTATCATGATTCAATGGTTTGGGCAAGAGTACAAACTTCTCAGACATTTTTTCATTATGTTTCAAGCTACGGAGCTTAGATTCATAGTACAACATGAGAAACAGAATTCGAAAGCGCAAAATTCCCTTCACACTAATGCTCATAGATAGACTTTATTGAAAGTAATTTAATAACTACTTAATCCTCCAATTTTTTTTTTTAAATATCATATACTTGTTTAACATATTGTATTAAATATTATGCTTTCTATACCATATGTCAAGCAATCATTTGGCATAAATAGCTTGTCTTTTAATTTGTTACATATCAAAATCCGGGAGTTTGACCCCATCTTAATCCGTAATCGATTTTAAGATAAAGGAAATCACAATAGATCCGAAAACACAAGATATTGGTAGGTTCGTGAATGAGAAATATTGGTCCAGGGGAATCACATAGTGTAATTAACGCTTTCTTGACATGTAAAAGGAGGGAAGTATTTTATCCACAAATATTCTAAAAAAATTTAAACAAATATAAAGGGTATACTAGTTTTGGTGCTGCCGAATATGTAATTTTTACATGTTTTTGTATTAAATGTTTATATAATTTTTTTTCCTAGTTTTTGATATCACGTTAAAGTGATTTTCACATATAAAACGTGATTGTAATTTAAATTTCGTTATCATTTTATTTATGTCTTCGAAATTCTTCATCCTAACCATGTCCTAGTAGATTATTTTTATGTGTTACCTTTAACAAAACCGGAAGTTAAAATATTTTATAAAAATAGAATCATTTATGTATTTACAGATACATGCATATGTTCATAAGTTTAGTATGTGTCTGTATTATTCATTCATCATCAGGGCGTCCCGTCAAGTTTAAACTTTCGAATTTCGTGTCGTAGTACCTGCCAATTAATGGCCACGTTAAACCTGAATATGGGAAAATTTATTAAAAAATTTTGCAAGGTCATCAACCAGCGGTCAAAGTTGAAAAAGTGGATTTCGACCAAAATTCGTGTCCGAATTTTTTAACCAAATTCGGCTTAAAAATTCTGAAATTTTACGTACTTTATGGAAAAATATTTAGGAAATTCCAAAAACGCGATTTTGGTCCACATATGAGGCATTCCACACCAAATGTCCAGCTACAGAAAAACATGTGTCCCGTAAATTTTTGAATAGGATGTTTAGATAGCCGTATATGCAACAAAGAAAACTGCGTTTTATGTTTTTCAAATTTTCAAAAACGGTTTAGGAGGCGTGGTCAAATATTGGAAAAATGGTTAAATTTGTGGCGAGTTGCCTTGATTAAATATTTATCACATTAAAACGGAATGCGCCACAAACTCAAAAATTTACATTCTTATACAGTTTTGTAAGGGCTATTTTCAGAACCCGTTCTGAAATTTTCCATTTTTTTTCAATTCAAAGTCAATTTATCAAAAATCCGGCCACTTTTTTTTAATTTTTTTTTTTTTAAGTTCAGATGTTTTTCCATTCACACAAAAATATTCAGAAACGCGTTTGTCGTTTTTTTTTCGAGAAAATCGCATTTGAATTTTAAATTTCATAACAATTTGTAAGTTGCTTGTATTTTCTTGTTTTAACTTTGCGGATGAGTATTACACCGTTCAACAAATCGAAGGTTTTTGAATCCGATGTTGACTCGCTGATTCCAAATCTGAGCTCCAAATTTTTCCATCACGTCTATAATTTTAATTATTCGCAGTTGAAAATGCGAAAAAAACGCGATTTTTGCATTTTTTGAAAGCCTGCGTAGCAGCCACTGGGTGGAATAAAAATCTGGTATAAAGCGTTAGAGTAGAATTGAAATATGGTCTCAAATATATGATAAAAAAATTTGAAGTTGTTGCGCTGTTATTGGCCAAACATGTATTTAAAAAAAACACTGTGAAAAAAATTAGAAAAATCACAATTTTTAAATGGCTCTAAAACAAAAACCAGATTATCAATCTTTACTGTGATGAGCTCAAAATTTAGGCAAAAGTTCATTCTTTCTTATAGACTTTTAAACCTTTTTAAAGATATGTTCCGGTTTATACGAAAAATGACACAGAAAACTTAAATGTGTAAAACATTTATTTTTTTTAATTTTTCTTATATTTTTTCCAAAAATTATAATTTTAACAGAGTCATTTTAAAACGCAATTGTAACCCAACCAAACGCAATAATTAGAAAAAAATTGTTTTCTATGATGGAGACCAAAGACAAATTATACTTTTGCGCTTTATACCAAATTTGTATTCCACTCAATGGCTGCAGTGCAGGCTTTCAAATAATGCAAAAATCGTAATTTTTCGCATTTTTAACCGTGAATAACTAAAAATCTGGACGTGATTGACAAATTTGGAGTACAGATTTGGAATCAGGAGATCAAAGTCTTCTAAAATTGATCACCAGAATTCAAACCAGAAAATGACTGTTGAACGGTGTTATTAATTGCATAAATATTACTCATACGCTCTGTTGAAACAAGAAAATACAAGTAAATTACTAAATTGTTATGAAATTTAAAACTCAACTTCGATTTTCTCGAAAAAAAAGAAAAACACGTTTCTGATTTTTTTGTGTGAATGGACAAACATCTAAACTTAAAAAAAATTAAAAAAAAGTGGCCGGATTTTTGATAAA
The DNA here is from genome assembly GCA_963921195.1 of Pegoplata infirma. Taxonomy (NCBI): domain Eukaryota; kingdom Metazoa; phylum Arthropoda; class Insecta; order Diptera; family Anthomyiidae; genus Pegoplata; species Pegoplata infirma. The sequence continues at coordinate 175,336,703 of OY992536.1, forward strand.
TTGATTTTTTTTTAAATGGAAAAATTCAGAACGGGTTCTGAAAATTTAAAAAAATAAAAAATTTAAAAAAATTTAAAAAAAAAAAAAATTAATTCATAGCCCATAAAAAATTGTATAAGAATGTAAATTTTGGAGATTGTGGTGCATTCCATTTTAATGTGATAAATATTTAATCAAGGCAACTAGCTACAAATTTTACCATTTTTCCAATATTTGCCACGCCTCCAAAGCCCAGTTTTTGAAAAATTTTAAAACCAAAAACGCAATTTTCTAAGCTCAATATAGGGCTATCCATACAACCTATTCAGAAGTTTACGGCACACACGTTTTTTTTTCGCTGGACATTTGCCTCATATGCAGATTTTAAAACATAAAAATAATTTTTTATCCAAATTGGTCTCAAAAGTTGGAAAATGTATGTATGTAGTATTTTATATAAAAAATATTAAAAAAATCTAAAAACACGATTTTGGACCAAAAATGCTAATCAGCGATTTGTGTAGGTCCACAGATGATGATCAGAATTTTTGTCGTGTTTTTATATTTTTTTAATATTTTTTACATAACATAATTTACATTTCCCAACTTTGAGACCAATTTGGTTAAAAAAATAATTTAAGGGTTTAAAAAGCTGCAGAACCTGCGGTTTTGGATTTTTTTAAATATTTTTTCTAATTTTTTCCCCGAATTTTTGAACCTGATTTGGTTCAAAAATTCTAACATGAATTTTTGTCGAAATACTTGATTTTTTTTCAACTGGCTGGTTGCCAACTGAAGATGACCTTGTAAAATTTGTTCATAAATTTTTCCATATTCCGTTCTAACGGAATCAAGTATTACGACATGAAATTCTAAAGTTTAAATTTGACGGGACGCCCTATTCATCATATTGATGGTATAAAGTGAAATTTTAAAATAGAAATTATCGTACAAAGAAAATAAGCTGTCAGATTGTTAAAAGAAAAATACGTGTTTTTACACACTTTTATGAAGTGTAGAAGAAACTTAAACTGTTTATGGAATTGCATTTTTGTTTTGCATAAAGAATATACTCAATTACCTAAAGAAAGTACAAATACGTGTCTAATTTTTAAAAAAGTTGTGCTGGAAGTATTTACATCATTATTTTTGCAAATGATTTTAGTAACGAATTTTCAAATATTTTTACTTTAATAAAATTTTGGAATACTTTTCGCAGAAAAAAGTTAGTAACAAGTTCAGCAAAACAAAAACATCTCGGCGATGTAAAATAATTCTCATTTTCTTTCTCGCTCAAACTTCGTATAAGTGATAATCGAAGAGTGCTGATAAAGGATGGGTACACTCAAAATAATTCTACAGTAAAAGGTTTAGTAAGTGATATTGTACCCAAATCTACTAATTGGTTACTAATTTTAGTATCTTCAAAGTACTAAAAGTAGTAATTTTTGCTGGTTTTGACTAATATTAGTTAAACATTTTAGTATTGGTTACCAATTTCTGCACTAGGTCCTTTTGGACTAAAATTAGTTAAATTTTTAGTATTGAATACCCACGTTTTTTTTTTGAGTGTAGCTTCTTCAGTAAGCTGTACACTAAAAAAAAAAACTGTAAAGTTAGCAAATTTAGCTAAATTTAACAAAAACACCTACTAAATTTCTATTTAATTTAACTAAAAAATTTTAATAACTTTGGTTTGTAACTTGGATAATAATTCACCTCGTTGTGAATAAACCCGTTTTTCACCAGCTGGTGAATAAAAAGAAACATAATTATTTGTCAACAAAAAAAAAAATTTTTTTTTCATCAAATTTTTTTTTTTCATCAATTTTTTTTTCATCAAATTTTTTTTAAATTTTTTTTTTAAAATTTTTTTTTCCACCAAATTTGTTTTTCCATCAAATTTTTGTTTTCATCTATTTTTTTTTCATAAATTTTTTTTTTCATAATTTTTTTTTTTTTTTTGTCATAAATTTTTTTCAAAAATTTTTTTTTATCAAATTTTTTTTTTATTAATTGTGTTTATATATTGTTGGACTGTATATTTTATAACTGATTTTTTTTTTTATTTAGTTCGGTTTGAGTCCATATTAATTATTTCTGAGAAATAATAATTGTTGTACAATGAGAAAATCTGAAAAAAAATCAAGTGACAACACAGGCTAAGTGGAGATGTCGACAGCTTTCGGAAGATGCCACCCTTCCATCATCAGCACTCCTTCGATTGCCACACACTTAATGTGTGTCAGATTAAAATTAGCCATTTAAATGAAACTTTTGAAGAAATTAAGAATTGGAATTACTCCTCTTTGTGTTGAATAACCCCTATTCACCATTAATTCGTGTTGTATTCATTTGGCAGAAACTTAATCCATCTTAACTTTTAACAGAGTTGTATTTTTCCCATTGTTAACCCTTATTATATATAATATACAGTCCAACAATATATAAACACAATTAATACACAACTCATAAGGTACATTGCAATTTAGTAATATTTCTAAGAATTAGAAATATGAAACAAAAATTCAAACCTAACGGAAATTTTTCAAGATTTGAAAAGTCCTAATAAGGGTTAACAATGGGAAAAATACAACTCTGTTAAAAGTTAAGATGGATTAAGTTTCTGCCAAATGAATACAACACGAATTAATGGTGAATAGGGGTTATTCAACACAAAGAGGAGTAATTCCAATTCTTAATTTCTTCAAAAGTTTCATTTAAATGGCTAATTTTAATCTGACACACATTAAGTGTGTGGCAATCGAAGGAGTGCTGATGATGGAAGGGTGGCATCTTCCGAAAGCTGTCGACATCTCCACTTAGCCTGTGTTGTCACTTGATTTTTTTTTCAGATTTTCTCATTGTACAACAATTATTATTTCTCAGAAATAATTAATATGGACTCAAACCGAACTAAAAAAAAAAAATTCAGTTATTTTTTTTTTTATCTAATTTTTTTTGTCCAATTTATTTTTTATCAAATTTTTTCTTCATCAAATTTTTTCTCATCAATTTTTTTTTTCATTAATTTTTTTTTATCAAATTTTTTTATCATATTTTTTTTTTCTTTAAATTTTTTATTATATTGTTTTTTTTTGTCAAATTTTTTTTATCCAATTTTTATTATCAATTTTTTTCTCACCAAAAAAAATGTTTTTTTTCATCATTTTTTTTTTACATCAAACAATTTTTCTTTTCATCAAAAAAATTCATCAAAAACTTTTTTTCATCAATTTTTTTTTTCACCAAAAATTTTGGGTTCATTAAATTTTTATACCCTACACCACACTGTGGTACAGGGTATAATGAGTTTGTGCTGATGTTTGTAACTACCCGAAATATTGGTCCTAGACCCACGTTTAAGTATACCGATCGACTTAGAATCACTTTTTGAGTCGATTTAGCGATGTCCGTCCGTCCGTCTGTCCGTCCGTCCGTCTGTCCGTCCGTCCGTCTGTCCGTCTGTCTGTCTGTCCATGTAAACGGTGTAAACACGATACAGGTCGTAATTTTTAATCAATTGACTTGAAATTTGAAACTTAAGCCTCTTTTGGCCCAAGGACGAAGCCTATTGAAATTGGAAAAAAATCGGTCCATATTTAGACCTAGCCCCCATACAAAGGTCCTCTTTAGTTTTGGCTCAAGTGACTCTAATAGCCGCATTTTAATTGGTATCTTTTGAAGTTTGGCAGGTAATCATTTTTTATTCACACAAATCACCATTCCGAATTTTAAAGAAATCGGACCAGTTCTTCTTGTAGCCCCCATACAAACCACCTTCCCGATTTTCACATAAATCTCTCAAATTTCATGAAAATAGAAAATATTTAATTAAAATTCTGTTTGTGTATGTTAAACGCGTACTTTAATAACCTTATCAAATCTGATTATCATCGGACCATTTTTGGACTTAGGGCCCATGTGAAAATTTCGCCCGATATTCAGTTGAAGCGGTTTATTGTCAACAAAAAGAAGCCTATTTCACTCAAATTTGATTTGTGAGTGCTTTTTACACTTATTAAAGATTTGACAAAATAAAGATCTAATCAGTCCATGTTTGAACTTGGGACCCATTTTCCGGAAAACTCTGGTGTAGGGTATTATATGGTCGGTCTTGACCGACTATAATTTTCTTACTTGTTTTTAACATAATTTTGTCTTTCGTGAAAAAAAATATTTTTTTGACCAAAACTTCTTTTTCACCAAGTCTAAGCTTTTCACATAAAAATTTTTCATTTGTTTATCAAATGTACATAAAATAAGTGAGAGTGTTATATTCTTTGGTGCCGAATCTTTTATACTCTTCAAAATGTAAAAACACTTGTTTGCACTTATTTTTGCACTCACTTACGAAATGTACAGCTCTTTTGGTTTTTTAATGGGGTCCTTGACTGATATTTCAATTCGTTTTGCATGGAATAGCAAAGTAATATAACATTATTTTTTCTAAAAAAACTTTGCTTTGGCAAATACACCCAAATCTTCCGCAAAACACTGTCATGATTTAATGTTTTGGGCAAGAGTACAAAATTCGCAGGCATTTTTGTGTTAATATTGACCCTAAAAGGCAACTTTCCCGGCCCCGACGTTTCCGAAATTTGAAAAAGACGAAATTCAGATTCTTGGGTTTTCGGAGAATGAATCAATTATTCTTTAAAAATATGTTCTATACAGAAAAACATCAAATTTTTCAATACCAAAATTCTCAGAATCCCAGACATTATTCATATAAAAATGTTTCGAAATTTGAATAATTTTCGTAAAGGAAAGTTCTCCGATCCTGATATATTTTTATCATAAAAAAAGCTCTTGGAACTCATGGTAGCATATTTCTTAGGAAAAAATTTGAAAATTTGAAAACACTTTTCGCATATGAAAACTCAGATTCTGGAACAGTTTTAAGAGATAAAGTTACAACAATTTTTCAAAATTCGAAAACACTTTTCGCACGCGAAAACTCAAATTTCTAAAACAGTTTTTAGAGATAAGGTTAAAACAATTTTTTATATAAAAAGTCATTAGATCTGAGTCATTTTTCTTCAGAAAATATCTAAGATATTATGGCTTTTTCTTTCAAAAATATCTCTAACTCTGATATGAAAAGTTACAAGATTTGGATAGATGGTAATGCCTTTTAACTTTTATATTTCTAATATTAATCGAAACAAAATAAACCCCATCTCCAACGATTGTTTAAATTTTCAAATAAATTTTAATTAAATTTTAACTGCTCGAACGCTAAATAAATCTCACACACTTTTACCAGCAACTCTTCCATTGTTATTGTGAAATACATAAAATCATTAATTCACCATATAATTTGTATAAACACAAATACTATTATAGCTGTAATTTGTAACGCCATTGCTGTAATATTTGTCACAAATATTATTTTACGCATCATCTGTCAGTTGTATCGAAATTAATGAGGAAGTGCAAAAAGTTAAGAGGGAAAGTTAACAGCGACAAATAAATGTGTAATTATATGAAATTGTAATCGTTCGTTTACAAAAAAAAAAAAACAACATTAAACAATCTTCAAAAGAATAACAAACACCAACAAAATAATGGTTTGACATAAAAAGTTCCATACCGTATATAATTCGATCTAACTAATACTAACGTATCGAATTTCTATCACAGTTTACACCAAACAATCCTTGAAACACAAAAATTATGTTAACAATACATACAAAAGGGTAACAAGAGTAGGTTAAAGAAAAAAAAGGCAGATATTTAAAGAAAGAATTCATCCAAAAATGAAGAAAAGGACATTAACAAAAGTTTATAAATGACTTTTATATTGAAAAAATATAGAAGAATCTGAAAATTTGTTGATAGAAATTTTTTTTCAAAATTAAACTTTTTTTAAAAAAGTATTTCTGAGAACTTCACTACCTAAGAGTTTTTCTTCAAAAAACATGTTTCAGATTACGAACATTTAAAGCTACAAAAAAATGAAAATACATTTTTAAAGCCCTTAACTTGTCGAATATGACCGCCAAAAACCCGAAAGCCCTCCAAGTTATAGTTTTTGAGTTATTTCATGATCAAATTTCATGATATCTTTAAAACTAAGCCAGGTAGAGCGAATCTGAGCAACATTTTGGATCAAAGTCGATAATAACCCTTTAAGAGTTTGTGCACATTTTTATGTGGAAACCGACAAAGTGGGGCCCGTAGCGCAGTGTTTTGTCCCAACAATAAATCATGATAATGTTTTGCTGAAGCTTTGGGTGTACTTGCCATTACAAAATTTGTTTAGCCATTCCATGCAAAACGAATAGAAATATCAGTAGACGCTCTAGCTATATACATCCGTCCAACTCTCTGTGGAAAACCAGGTGCATTCCAAACCAAAAGTGCTGTAAATTTGGTAAATGGGTGCATTACTTAAGTGCAAGAAATTGTTTTTTACATATTGGACAGTATAACAGATTTGCCACAGAATAATTTAACACTCTCACTTGTTTTTTTGTACATTCGTTAAACAAATGGAACATTTTTATGTCAACATTTTTGTAACAAACAAATGGAAAACAATAATTTTTTTTCGCGAAAGACAAAATTATGATAAAATCAAAATTGATAAAAACAAAATGTTTGATGAAAAAAAAAATTTTGATAAAAAAAAAATTATGAAAATCTTTTTTTTTAAAAAAAAATTTCATGAAAAAAAAAAATTGATAAAAAAAACAAATTGATGAAAAACAAGTGAGAGTGTTAAATTTGGCCGTGTCGAATCTTTTATACCCTCCAAAATGTAAAAAAAATGCCAGGGGCGTTTGTTTTTTTTTTGGGGGGTGGGGGGGGGGGGGGGGGGGGGGTGATGGGGGTCAGTGGGGGTGATGGGGGTGATGGGGGTGAGTGGGGGACGTTAAGAGCACCTTCCCTTAACGATAAATATACCAAATGTTTCATTTATTTAACAAAAATACAAAAAAACATGTAAAAAAATCAGGGTTGGCAACCGATATCCACCTAGAATAACGGTATTTGGCTATTGTACCGCAACCAATAAAGATATGGACATTTTCAAAATCGATTATAAAAGCTGATGAAATTTCGAGTATTTTAAAAGTGTCACTTCGTGATTCCATCGGTTCGTTTTCGAAATATAGGTCAATACCTTTATAATACCGTTTGAAACGGTTTTATAACGGTATTGGCCTATATAACTAAAACGAACCTGTAGAAACACGAAGTGACACATTGAAAATACTACAAATTTCATCAGCTTTCATAGTCGCTTTTCAAAATGTCCATATCTTTATTGGTTGCGGTACAATTGCCAAATATCGTTATTCGAGGTGGGTATCGGTTGCCAACCCTGAAAAAAATGTATTTTTCAGAGGTTGGTTTAATTCTTCAAGGGGGAACTTTTTTGCCCCTGGCCCGATTTTGCCCATTTATAAACTTAACCTGCCTAGGACCATAAGACATATTCATGCCAAATTTCAGGAGGCTAGCTCTTTTATTTTGGACTGCATCGTGCCATCTACAGACAGACGGACGGACGGACGGACGGACATTCACAAAATGTCTAAGAATCGATCATGGATCAATAATATATATACTTTATGGGGTCCCCGACAGATATTTCGATGCGTTACAAATGGAATGACAAAGTGAGCATACCCCCATACTGTGGTTGGAGGGTATAAACAAAAGTTTAATGAAAAATAAAATTGAGGAAAAAAAATTTGATGACAAAAAAAAATTGATATAAAAAAATTTTATGAAAAAAAATTTGGTGGAAAAATAAATATGTTACGTTTTATTCACCAGCTGGTGAAAACGGTTTTATTCACCAGCAGGTGAATTTTTATCCAAGCTAAAAAAAGACCTTGTCAAATTACTTGAAAAAGTCTCGTAATCCCATTTTACCAATATTTGACAGTTTTTTTTTGTTTTTTAACAAAAAATTTTCGATCCAAATATATATTTTTTTTTTTAATTTTACAATTTTTTTTTGTACTTTTACAAATTTCCAAAGTTTTTTCACGAGATTTCCTTGTAAGTTTTATTGTGCCAAAAAATTTGTAAATTTACAATTTTATTGGTAAAAATCTTGTAAAATTAGCAAAAAATCTAGTTAAATCACGAAACCTCCTTTTTAGTTTTATCGCGTCAAAAAATTCGTAAATTTAAAATTTTATTGGTAAAAAGCTTGTAAAATTACGAAATTATTGGTAAAAAGCTTGTAAAATTACAAGAAATTGTGGCAACAAGAAATTGTTGTCAAATAGGAGGTAGCAAAAAAAAAGTTACAAACTTTTCTCGTCGTTCTTCAGGGTTAATTTTTTGAGTGCATAATTCAAAACTCGTATAGAAAAAGTCTCAGATTCTAAGACACTTTCCCATAGAGAAAGACTAGGATTCTGAGAAATTTTTCCTTTTTAAAGGTCTCAGATTCTGAGAAATTTTTATAGGAAAAATGTTTTGGAATCTGAAACTTTTTCTAAACGAAAAATTTAAAATTACATTTTTCCTATAGAAAAGTTTAAGATTCTGCGACGTTTTTCTTATAAAAAAGACTTACCCCCTGTTTCTGTATGATAATAGAACGACGAACGTCAAAAATTTGCAAGTATTTTGTTATTGTTACAAAAATAAAAAAATACATGCAAATTTCTGACATTTGTCATACGTTCGTCATACAGAAACTAGGGGTTAGACATTTTTGAAATATTTTTCCTATAAAAAAAAACTTACACTTAGATTCCCAAGCCAATTTTCCTATAGAAAAAGTCTCAGATTCGGAGACATTTTTCCTGTAGAAAAAGTCTCAGATGTAGAAAAAGTCTCAAATTTTCAGGCCTATCGTCGTTTATATGGTTATTTAGATATCAGTAGATCAGACCATAATTAATCCATTATTATATAGTTGCTTCATAAATTCTACAAATTTTAACATCAGTAATTAGTTTTGTTTTTTAATTTTTCCTTGTTTAAAATTCATTTAAGGAATTAATTCTTTTACAGCTTTGTTGGCTTTGTAAAAGTAACTTTTTATTGATGTTGTATTTATTTGTGTGAATGTATTCAAGTTGTTGTCATTGTATTGATGATATTATTGTTAAGAGTTTTGTTGATAGTCTTTGAAGTATAGCAGGCAAACCGAAAGGATATAATAGTAGGCAAAAACCCACAAACCTACATAAGGACATTCATTTATTTATAGTATTAAAACGTTTAAAATGGTTTTTTGACAAAAACGAAAAAAAAAATAATGTAAAAGTTTATTGGCACCAGCTATGGTCGACCATTTCATACTCGGAGTGCTATGTGAAAATTGTTTAAAAGCAAAAGTTTTTTTTTTATTTCCCCCCAAAAACATCCTTTAAGGGTTCGTTACAACATAAGTCGATGTCGTTAACAGTAAGAGAATTTTGAGTAAGAGCGTATAGTAGATGTATAGTGTCTTGGTGTTGAAATTTGGTTGTGAGAAAAATAATCTTTTTAAATTTAAAAATAGAATCTTAAATAGAATTTGATAAATTTTTGTATGTAATTAATTTTTTTTTTTGGTGAAAACTTTTTTAAAAACCCTGAAATAATTACACTGTGCTACAAAAAACACAAAATCAAAAATACTTTTAAAATGAGGTAGTTAAGGTTGTAGGTCTCGTCGAAAAGATCACAAAAATGCCCATCAAACTTGCCAGACACCCTCAAATTTTTAAGTTATTGTCAAAAAACGATTTTTTGGGACTTTTCTCACTAAACCACGTGTAACTTAAACATTTTTCAACTGATTTTCAATTTTTCAACTGTTTTGCATAGAAGAAGGATAGGGCTTTTCATAAGTGTGAATTGGTCTATACATATAAAAAAGATATGTATTGATTTTTTCAACAATATTTAATTTTTTTGTTATTTTTTGAAAATTTTTTGAGTTTATCGATTTTTTTCTGCTATAGTTCGTTCAACAACATTTATATTTATAAACGTATTCTTAAAGAAAATTTAATTGTGAACACGATGAGCTTTATGCCGAAAAAATCGGATAACAATTGACGAAGTTGTGATAATTTATCTAAAAAAGAAAATTAAGTTTTTGCTTGAAATTGGCGTTCGGATAACCCAGGCAAAAAAAATAAAAAAATAAACGAACATACTTAGAGGTCGCGTATCATTATTTTAAAGGTTTTGGCCTCCTGAATTCGAATTTGACCTTGAAATTGCGCTATTTTATTAAGTTTTTGATCTATCAATTTATGTTAAATATCTCAAAAAAATGACGAGATAGAGTACTTTAAATGCCAGATTCAGCGCGCCAAAAACCTTTAAAAATATACATGACCATTTATGATAAATTTATTTTTTTTGCCTGGGATATATGAACGGCGATTTCCTGCAAAATCTTAATTTTCCTTTTTAGAAAAATTATCACAACTCTGCCAATTGTTATCCGATTTCTTCAGGATAAAGCTTATCGAATTCAGAACTAAATTTTCTTTAAAAATACGTTTATAAGTATAAAGGTTATTAAATGAACTATAGCAGAAAAAAATTGATAAACTCGAAAAATTTTAAAAAAATAACAAAAAATTTAGATTTTATTGAAAAAATCAATAAATATGTTTCTTATATGTATAGACATGGAAAGCCCCATCCTTTTTCTATAAAAAACAGTTAAAAAATTTAAAATCGGTTGAAAATTTTCTGAATTACACAAGGTTTAGTGAGAAAAGTCATAAAAAAACGTTTTTTGACAATAACTCTAAAATTTGAGGGTGTCTGGCAAGTTTAATGGGCATTTTTGTGATCTACTCGACAAGACCAACAACATATACTATGTCACATCAGCAGTATTTTTTCACTGTAGCACAGTCTTATTTTCTAATAAAAAAATTTCATTTCTGCACCTATTAAAATTTCTATTACTGTATCTAGTCGATGATAGTCAGTAGCATACTCTATACCGTAATGGGATTTTTGGTAAATTTTACTTTGAATTGGTTATACATAGTATATTTAAATTGTGTTGACAACTTTAAAAAGCTGTAAAAGCAGGCATTCGCATCACCATCAACAACAACAACATCAACAAAATACAAATACCATTGGACTTACAAAAACAATATTTTCATTTGGTTTACTGGTAACAAAAAATCCTCTTTACTTTACATTTTTTTTCTTCTCCCCTAGCTCAAAGTACAAACGATGTTAAAGTTTATAGCAAAAAAGGCTTTAATGCTCGAAATTAAATTGTGGTTTTTATGTTCGAATATTTGGTTTTGTGAAACACTATACTTTACATACATATAGAGTAGCATAAGTCTTTCAGTTTAGCATTTAGAAGTTAGTCGTAGTATAATCAGTATATTCTAATAAAGAATTACACAGTATAGTAGTATGTTAGTAGAGTTTGCTCTAAAAGAATATGCATTTTTATATTCTTTACTTTCAATTTGTGGTTAAGGGTATATATAAATTTCTCACTCAGTTTTTTCGGTTAGGTTTGGTTGCAAGTGGCACATAGACTTTGAGGCCTCTTACGAAAGTCCTATCAGCTCACTCGTGTGCTTCTGATTAATAGAAGGTCACATCTGTCGTGTTGTCTCTCAAGTCCATCCATTTGCCCATCTTTGGTTAGTCTCCGTCGCGGAACAAAGCCTTGGATTTTGCTTGCTTGTAGAACTTATTAAACCCTCTAACTACCGCACATAACGGTATTTGGAGGGTCTATTCTCTAACAAATTGTAAAAAACACCGCAAAAAAGGGGACATAATTTTTTAAGAGCATATTTTCATTGTTTTTAGAGCATATTTTCCGTTTTTAAGGCCATTTTTTAAGCACATAAAACGTGTTTTTTAGACACTATACAAGTAAATGAGCGATATGGTGCGTATGATTGATATTATTTTTGATATATAACACTGTGCAACAATTTGAAGGTTATGGTCTGGGGGGTGGACCAAACCAAGACAGAATGATAGTATTTGGTTAGTATAGTAAAACACCCATAGGGTTTGGCGCTGTGTGGGTACAGTCAATTTTTATGGCCCACTGAAATTTTTATTTTTTTCCCAAAAGGGTTTGAGAAAATTCGAAAAAAATTAAGTTTATATTAATTTGAGCCTTAAATTGAACTCAGCTTTCTTCAGTAGAATTTGATGGGGATTATTTTTCTAGAATATATTAACCCTCTATCTGCCCTGTTTTTGGGTCATTTTAGTCATTTTTTCAAGAAATGACTCAAAAGTCTCATAAGATATGCGTTTAAAGGGTTAAAATATTCTACGAATATTTTGTTCATCAAATTTCATTTGGGGTCTTCACTGGCGGAAAGTTCGACCGGTCTGCAGAAAATGCCTAAAAATTTAAAATTGTAAAGTCTAATTCATTTTTCATATTTATGGCAGAAACTGTTTACGATTGTGAGCAACAAATATAGGATATTAGTCTGGGGGGTGGACCCTTCCAGCTGAGGATGATAGTATTTGGTTAGCATAGTAAAAGCCCCAAAGGGTTTGGCACTGTGTGGGTACAGTCGATTTTTATGGCCCACTGAAATTTTTTTTTTTTGCCCAAAGGTGTTTGAAAAAGTCGAGAAAAATAAAGTATATATTAATCTGAGCCTAAAATTGAGGTCAAATATGTTTAGTAGAATTTGATGGAGATTATTTTTCCAGAATATATTAACCCTCTATCTGCCTTGCTTTTGGGTAATTTTAGTCCTTATTTTAAGGAATGACTTAAAAGTCTACTAATTGTAAGATATGATTTTAAAGGGTTTAAATGTTCTAGGATTAATTTTTGCATCAAATTTCACTAGGGGTGTGCACAGGTAGAAAGTTAAACCGGTCTGTAGAAAATGCCTAAAAATTTAAAATTGTAAAGTCTTATTAATTTTTGATATATATGCTGGAAACTGTTTACGATTGTATGCAACAAATATAGGCTAATGGTCTGGACGTGGACCCTTCCAGCACAGGATGACAGTTTTTGGTTTGTGCAGTAAAATCCCAAAAGGGCTTGGTGCTGGGTGGTTACAATAGGTTTTTATGGCCCACTGATTTGTTGTTTTATTTGTCCAAAGAGATTTAAACAACGAAAAAATAGTGTTTATGTTACTCTGAGCCTAAAATTTAACTCATATGTCTTCAGTAGAGTTTAATGGGTACAATTTTTCTAGAATACATTTAGCTTCTATCTACACTTTTTGGGTCATAATAGTCCTTTTGTAAAGAAATGACAAAAAATTCTTCTTAGATTTGCTTTAAAAGGGTTTTACGAATGTTTTTTCATCCAATTTCAATAGGGATCTTTAAAGACAGAAAGATTTGCCAGCTTACCAGAAATACCAAAAAGTGGACCTAAGTTTTATTAGTTTTTTTAATCTAAGCCAACCAAAGGGCTTGGCGCTGTGTGTTGTAAAACCCTTTTAAAGCAAATCTAAGGAGACTTTTTTTGTCATTTCTTAACAAAAGGACTACAATGACCCCAAAAGTGGAGATCGAGGGTTAATGTATTGAAGAAAAATTATACCCAATTAATTCTACTGAACACACCCGAGTTCAATTTTAGGCTCAGAGTAACATAAGCATTAGTTTTTTCGTTTGTATAAACCTCTTTGGACAAATAAAACAAAAAATCAGTGGGCCATAAAAACCTACTGTACCCATCCAGCGGAAAGCCCTTTGGGGATTTTACTGCACTAACCAAATACTGTCATCCTGTGCTGGAAGGGTCCACCCGCCAGACCATTATCATATATTTTTTGCACACAATTGTAAACAGTTTCCAGCATATATTTATATCAAAAATTAATACGACTTTGCAATTTTTAATTTTTAAACATTTTCTACAGATTTGTTTAACTTTCCGCCTGTGAAGACCCCTAGTGAAATTTGATGCAAAAAATATTCCTAGAATATTTTAACCCTTTAAACGCATATCTTAATAGACTTTTAAGTCATTTCTTAAAAAATTGACTAAAATGACCCAAAAACAAGGCAGATAGAGGGTTAATATATTCTAGAAAAATAATCCCCTTACAATTCTATTGAAGACAGCTGAGTTCAGTTTTAGGCTCAGATTAATATAAACTTCATTTTTCTCGAATTTTCTCAAACCCCTTTGAGAAAAAAATAAAAATTTCAGTGGGCCATAAAAATTGACTGTACCCACACAGCGCCAAAACCTTTGGGGGTTTTACTATACTAACCAAATACTATCATTTTGTCTTGGTTTGGTTCACCCCCCAATTTCAATGTTGCACAGTGTAATTGATATTACTTATACGCTTCATATGACAGATAAATCAAAACAAAAGAAGTGAGAGTGTTAAATTAGGAATTAGAGATGGGCACCAATCACGTGATTAGCGTGAATCACGTGAATCACGCATGAATCACGTGATTCATGAGTAATTTTTTTTTCTACTCACGTGAGCGTGCGTGAGCGTGAATAACACAAAAAGGTTCGTGCGTGATCGTGCGTGAGTAAAGTTCTTGCGTGAATTTTTCGTGATTTTAATTGTTTCCCAGATTTTTTTTTCTTCCGTAACGTTTTCTTGATTTTAAAAAATATAAATTTAATAAGTTTTTTAATTGTGTCATTGGGGAATTTGCACTGTGCTTCCATGAGGAAATGCCTTCAGATTCTGACATATAATCGGTAGTTCTTGAGGACATGTCCTAACATTGTCATCAATGAATGTTTGTTTTAAGAGTGTGAAAAAATTCTCTAAGACATCTATAAGGAAATATCTTCACAATAGTTGTATATCAAACTAAAATTTTACATCTGGGCAGTACCGTTTTAACTATTATCACTCAAAAAATAGAAACTGTAAAGTTAGCAAAAAAATTGGTTAAATTTAACTAAAAAAGCACCTGATTTTGAACCTACTAAATTTCTAGTTAATTTAACTAAAAATATTTAGCTAACTTTTCGTAGAATGAATGTAGCAAAAAAAGCCGTAACTTTAACTAAAAATTCAGCTGAAAATTTTGTAACATTTTTATGTACATATTAACAAAAAAAATTAGTTGAATTCAGCTAAACTTTTTGTTACTTTTTTGTAAAAAATTTTAAGTTTGTTAAATATTGGTTTTAAGCACTAACATTTCACTTATTTTTTTCTTTTTTTTCACAGCATTAAGTTCAGCTTAAGTAGAACTTATGAGATTTGCATAGGAGGCTCCACAAAAAATATATGAAAAAATTTGACTTAACAAATGGGTAATTCCAAAAATTTTCGCCCCACTGTTCGGAAACATGCCTTTGGACGCCACTGAGAATTTGGCTCATATATATCCACGTTTATATGAGATATGCTGCATTTTTAGATTTTCAAAATTTGCTGTAGTTTTCAAATTATCGCGGGTCAAAGTTCGACTTTTTTAGCAAAAGTCAGAAAAATACATGACGTTTAACGTGCTCTAACTTTTTAACTATTAATCCGATTATCACTAGTAATGGCTCATATGAAAGCTTAATTCTTCTTCTTTTAGGAAATATTTTCAAAAGCATACGGTTTTTTTTCAGAAGTGTTGCAAAAATTTAAAAACATTTTTTTTTGCGAATATTTAAAAAAACACATCTTCAATTTTTTAAAGAAAAAGGTTTGGTGATAAACAATACTGTTTTGTACAACATATCCAAAATTCAGAGTGGGATCCCAATGGGATCAAAAATATTCTGGTTTTAGTACGAAGTTTTTAAATTTTACCTTAGAAAATTAAAATTTTATGTTTCTTCAATATAAAAATTTAAATTTTCAAAGAAAATTATACTATTAAAATTTTGAAAAACATTCAAAACATTAGAAATTTAAATTTTCTAAGGGAAAAATATGAGAACATCGTACTTAAAACAGAATATTTTTTTATCCCATTGAGATCCCACTCTGAATTTTGAATATGTTATACAAAACATTAATATTTTTGACCAGAATTAAAAAAAAAAAAAATCGAAGATGTGTTTTTTTAAATATTCGAAAAGAAAAAATGTTTTTTCATTTTTGCATCATTTCTGTAAAAAAAACTGTGTTATTGTAAAAATATTTTCTAAAAGAAGAACACCAGCTTTCACATGAGCCTAAATTTGTGAAAATCGGGTCATTGGTTAAGAAGTTACAGCTCTTTAAACGTGATGTATTTTTCTTACTTTTGCTTAAAAAGTCAATCTTTGACCCGCCATAATTCGTTAAATACACCAAATGTAAAAAAACGATATATGGTACATATTTCATATTTATAAGGGCTATCTATGTGTCAATGTTCAAATTAATCTGAGACACCATTTCCAAAAATGACTAAAATTTGAGCTAAATTTTCTGGAATGGCCCAAATATTTTACGAGAAATCAACAAATTAATTAGTAAAAATTCGTAAACTCAGTTTAAAATTCAACAAACAAAATTAATTCAAATTTTGTTCAAAACTAGTATTTCCGTAAATTGAACTTAACTCAAAAAAGTAGTTAAAACGCTGATTTTAACTAAAAATTTGCTAAAAAGCCAGTAAACTCGAGTTAACAAAAAAAAATTTGTTAACTTTACAGTTTTATTTTTTTGAGTGTATGGCACACTAGGCACGTGCACAGGACCCCCGACCTAAGGGGCCTGAAATGCCAATAAATTCGGTTATACGGTTAATTTCTTTTAAAAGAAAATTTCTTATTTTCTTTCAGAAAAAGTCTCAGAATCTAACAGATTTTTCGTATACACTGAGACTTTTTCTATACACACAGAAAACAAATTTGCTAATTTCCAACTGAAATTCAGTTGTTGCAAAAAAAATTCGGTTGATGCATTTGTGTTAAGGTTGTGACAACTAAATATCGGTAGTAACAACTAAATTTTGTTAATACAACTATCTTTTAATTAAAACAACTAAAAAATTCATCTGACACAGCGAAATTTAGTTGCAGCAACCGAATTTTGAGTTGATACAACTGAAAAATTCAGTTGGAAATTTATTTTTCTCTGTGTAGGAGAAATTTGTAATATATGTATCAAAAGTCTCAAATCCATTGAAATATTTGCTTCATAAAAAGTTTCAGAATGAAAAATATTTTTCGTACACAAAAAGTTTCAGATTCTGAGATTTTAAAACTCTAAAGTTCAGAGAAGTTTTTCCAAAATAGAAAGTCTCAGATTCTGAGACACTTTTCGTACAAAGTCTCAGATTCTGAGACATTTTTCGTATTGAAAACTCTCAGATTCCGAGACTTTTTCGTATAAAAATATTCTCAGATTCTGAGACATTTTTCGTACAGGATATGTCTCAGATTCTGAGACATTATTACAACCAAATTCTTTTCACGAATATCATGGTTTTAATAAGTAAAGAAAAATTAACTCAACCTAAAATATCCCTACCCAAAATATATTTTTTAGTTTATTTTTCTTAAAACAGGTAGTAACATGTTTGTTTTTTTTGTCGTGCAACTTTTTACTTACCAGCGGGGCCCCAAATTCTTTGTGCCCATTCTTGTGTGGCCAGCGCCATACTTTAGGACGACCCTGAATCTGGGAACTTTTCAATTTCTGAGAAAAACATCGGAAACATCGGAAAGTCGAAAAGTTATTTCTTAATATGATATAGATAATTTATAAAGGAAATTGGATGGAAGTACAAACTAATGGAAATACGAAGATTTTTGGCATTTTCATATGACCTATATCAGACATTTCCACAAAGACGACTTAGGGGAAATATCATGGGAATGTCAGCACCCCCTGACAACTGCTGAATATGATTAAGAAAATGTTGAAATTTTTTATGAAACTGTCCTCAACTCGGTATATAGAGATGTCATGGGGATGTCAGGTGTGTCAGCGTGCCGTCACCACGGATAGCTCAAGGACTTTCCCAAATATGACATACATTTTTTTTACATATTTTAAATCGTCAGTATTTCGTGATCGTGATTACATCGTGAGCGTGATTAATTTTTTTTCTACTCACGTGAGCGTGCGTGAGCGTGAGCAGAAAAAAAATGTTCGTGCGTGATCGTGCGTGATTACAATTTTTTTTTCGTGAGCGTGCGTGATCGTGATTGAAAAGTCACTCACGATCCCATCTCTATTAGGAATTGCCGAATCTTTCAAAATGGCACACAGTGAGACAGTCCTATAGTAACCGCGGCAAATAATGGGTTTTGGCGTGTCGTCCAATTTGGATGAAATTTTCACAGTATATTAACAGATATATGAGTAACAATTCCCTGAAATTTCAGCCTCATAACTTCATTACTTTTTGGTCTAGAGCAAGCCAAAGTTGAGGTATGCCAAAACGCTTGAAATATGTTAGTTCAATATGTAACATTCAAAAGCTTATTAAATAAAAAATACATAATAAATATAACTTTAAAGTATTTTTTTAATTAATTTAGTTGTTGTAGAATGAGTAGATGAAAAAATAAATTAAAAAAAAAAAACACAAAAAAAATTTCTTAACAACAGAATTGTGGTGTAAAAATTGAACATTTTGCATTTTCAATGGACTAGGAAATATAGAGCAGCCCCTCGCCCTAGGTGAAGACTTATATCAAATGAAAGATTGAAGTCTCAGCTTTCATTTAAAGTAATGGAACTATAGCAACAGTTTGCAAAAGTACTTTAAACATACAAAAAAATACAAAAAAATACAAAAAATATGCAACGCGCACATTCTGTCGCTATACGTATGTTAGCATGCAATAGCATGTTATTTTTTTTAATTGTTTACACATATTCCCTTATTGTTTATTATTATTTTATTTACATTATTCATTTGATTGATAATTTTTTTGAAGGTCATTAACTTTTGGTTAGATAGTTGCATAATTTTTAATTTAAATTGATAGTGCAAGCTGTTGTTCTTATCGAAGTTGTGTTATGATCACTTTCTAATGTGGTTAGTTAAATTGTTATATATTGAATTTAGATGTTGCATTATTTATTGGGTTAAGTAATAATGAGTGTTCTTGTAATGATCTCTTTTGATAAGAGATTAGCATTTCTCTAACATATTGAAAAAATTAGAGTGAAAAAAAAATTGTTCTTTTTTATTGCATTTCCATGGGAGGTGGGCGTAATAGTGGGCGTGTTATTGTTGTTTATGCATGAAACATTTGAAATGATATAAATTACAGTAATATCAAATTTGAAGGTTGTACCTAAAATATTTTAGAAAATATGGCACTTTTTATGTTGGGGTTGTATGGGTGGTATGGGTAAAAGTGGGCCAAAGTTCAAAATTTTTTCCGATAATGTTTGTAACAATATAACATTCAAGTATACCAAAATTGAAAGTTATACCTTAAGTATTACGGAAAATACGGCATTTTACAAATTTCGATTGTATGGGAGGTGGGCGTAAAAGTGGGCGTATTTTCATAATTTTTTTTTCAAAAAACTGGAATTGTCTCAAAAGTAACCTGTGCAAAATTTCAGAGCTCTACAATGACTCCTTGTATTTAATGCCGGCGTTGTCTCACTGTGTGGCAGTTGCGCTTTTTATGGGGACAAGGGGGTGTGGCGGTCTTCATGGGACGAACAATGTTAACAAATTCCTTCATTATGATAATTTGCAGTAATGTAATACTACTACAATTTTATCAATATTTGTCCGGTGGAAGTCGATCTAACAAAAATGCTCTTATATAGCGAAATCGGCTTGAGTACTGATTTTAAAATCAGTCAAAGCTTCACAAAAAAAATAATCATTAAATAAATATAAAAATAAATCCATAACAATTCAAAATTTTTCCACAACTAACAATGGAAATATCTCAACCCTTATGAAACGATTTACATGAAACTTAAAATATATATGAAAAAGACAATTCTAAGGTCAGGCTTCTCGGCTTGTCGGCCATATCGGGGATAAGGCTTCGTTAAACATTTTTTTTTTATGAAAATGTGTAAATTTTGGGGGATATCTATGTGAAGACATAGACTTACGATATCCATATGAGTATGAAATAATCTTTATTAAATTTAAGTCGACAGTTCGGGTGTTATGGAAATTTTCCGGAAGGTCCACATTTTTTCATAAAGGGACAACGAAATTTTTAAACACTGATATGGCTGATAAGCCGAGACACCCCAACCCAAAATCGTCTATTTTATATATATATTAAGTTTCAGGCAAATCGGTTATTAAGGTTTCAGATACATCCCTTGTAAGTTATATTTACTAAACGTTGGGAAAATTCTTCACTATGGAAATAGTTGTACTAGTTCATATAGTTGTACTTAGTTCATATAGTTGTTCAAAACAATTCCTGTTACAAAAATTTTGTTTAAAAGTCATATTATATGACATAATTCAGGCGCGCATCCCACTTTTAATAAAAATCAATAAAATTGCAAAAAAAAAAAATGAACTTAATACAGCTCAGAACCATATCAGAAATTGTTCATAAGGATTTGGGTGCATTTTCAGACGATTAATTTTTAAGAAAATTCAAAATTGCACTTGTTTAATTCAAACCCGAAAAAAGTTCTAAATAGAAAATTTTAATTTTTATCGCAAAATTGTTGTTAGGTATACAAATTCATAAAAAAAATCCATGCTTCTATGTGAGGATTTTTCTATAAAAAAATTTTAACATTTAGGACGTTTATATATTCGATTAGAGTTTTATTCTATAAAAATAAAATGTATTTATTCGGCCTTTATATATGTATATACATTCGATTAGAGTTTTATTCTAGAATAAATACATTTTATTTTTATGTACCTTTTGGTACTAAAAATAAAAAAAAACAACATTTAGGATGTTTTTAATAAAAAAAAGTTCTCAGCATTTAAAACGTTTTTATAGAAAAATTGTTTTAGAATCCGATACATATCGTCGAACTATATTCAATAAATGCCAACTCTAAAAAGCTTACTTTTCAGGAGAGCTAAAAAACTAGTTATTTTGCATATTATTGTAAAAATAAACAATGTACCTTCCATAAGATGGTTTAAATATTCTAAATAATTTTTACCTATGCCAAAAATTTCATATTTTGCACTGGTTTGCGTATTTTTTTGAGATGGCATTTATTACTATATCAAAAAACAAATATTTTTTAAGAGTTGGCATATTTTGTCGGAAACTAAAAATACATTTTTTGTTGAAAAATTTTTATAAATTTTTTTTTTTTTTTGGATTTTGTTTTCCTTAGTGCGGTAATTGCAAAAACTAAAAAAAATTAAAAATCCTTGCATATTTTTAAAAGTTACTAGCTCCGAAAGCCTTTTAATCTCAGGGTGGTCAACTTTGGCACTCTGTAACTCTCGCTTTATTGTAGAAGGCTCACTCTAAACTAGCTATTTTGAAAACTTATATCATTGACTTTATTTGCCCCACTCATAATGTTTCAATCTGATAAATAGTTTGAAAGTTACATATATATAAGCAATTTTTTTTTTGCAAACACTATATACCGATATTTTCAAAATGGCAATATCTCGAAAACTAGGCATTAGATATCTAAATATTTACCAGATTCGTGCTCAGCGTGGCAATTGCAATAAGACATGTGGTCAAATTTTTTTTAAAAACATTTTTGAAAAATTTTTGGAAATTTACAATGGGAGTTGGCATTTATTTTCACCAAAAAAATATGTACTTTGAGTTAGCAGAATAACAAAAATTGATGTAAGGTTAGGTTAGGTTAGGTTAGGGGTGGCGGAGCTCAAAATTTTGAACTCCTCGCATAGACCGGCTGGTCCATAGCAATACCACATGTTCCTTCAGCGACGAGGATAAAACGCGTTAGTCCATGTTGCAAACAATTTAATGCGCATGAGGTCCATGACTGCGATTTCTTCCAGATTCTCGAGTTCTGCTTTGCCCAAAATTTGTTTGCGATGCCTGGCCAATGCGGGGCATTTGCACAGGATATGTTCAACAGTTTCATCCGTATTCGGTTCATCACATCTTCTACAATTGGAATCAGAGATAAGTCCAATTGTTCTTGCGTGGAAAGCAATTAGGCAGTGTCCCGTGACCACTCCCGTGAGTAAACGACATTCTCTTCTGTTAAGAGAAAGTAGGTAACGAGTTCTTTTAAGGTCGTAACGCGGCCAGATTATTCTGGTAATTCTGCTTGTACTTAACTCTCACCATTTCCTGTTCGCCATGGAAATACACTGACAATCACTTCTCGATCTGTAGTACTGCATTGGGGGATCGATATGAACAAAATCCCCTACCCCATCTGCGCCCAGTTTTGCAAGCTCATCAGCCTTCTCGTTCCCGTCTACTCCCTTATGTCCTGGAACCCATATTAGAGAGACGAGGTTGTTGCTGGATAGTTTTTGAAGATTCTCGTAGCACTCAAAAACGACTTTTGATTTAATACAAAAGCCTCTTAGAGCTTTTAGTGCAGCTTGGCTGTCGATGTAAAAGTTTATTATTCTCTCCGATTCTCCAAGAAACTGCAAGGCTGCCTTATTAATAGCAACTATTTCAGCCTGGAATATGCTACAGCTCAAAGGTAGATTAAAAGATTTTCGAATATCACAGACGTCCGTAGTAAATCCCGGTCCCACTCCCGTCGATTGTTTGGAGCCGTCTGTGAAAATATTTAAAGCGTCATTTGGAACGCAACGCCAGTTCGACCAAAATTCTCGAGTCGGAAATTCAACTTTAAATTTCCGATCGAAAAGTAGTTTGGGCACCCTGTAGTCAGTGACAACGTTATCCAAATTGTCCATGCTACTGTGTCCAAAATTTCGGCGTCTGAGCCAGTTTGACTCTTTAAGTCTGAGGCATGCCTTATATGCCTCACCCTTAGCAAAGACGTCAATTGGCAGCAGATGCAATATCGTGTCGATGGATGCAGCTGATGTTGTTCTTAGGGCACCAGTGATACTCAGACCCATAAGCCGTTGGGCTTTTTGGAACTTACTACGAGTCACCTCCCTCTCTAGCGCTCTGTGCCAGACCATAACTCCGTAAAGTAAGATAGGTCTTACGATGGAAGTATAGATCCAGTACGTGATCCTTGGCTCAAGTCCCCATGTCTTGCCGAACATTTCCTTGCATGCATAATATGCATTATTCGCCTTTCTCAATCGTTCATCGGTATTTTGGTTCCATGATAATTTACTATCCAGAATAATTCCTAAAAATTTCGCATGATTTGAAAGTGGGATTCAAATTGATGTAAAACGACAACAAATTATTTTTTTGCTCTGAAATTTTTACCACAGATGGGTATTGCATAGGGGAGCAATTTGCCATCGGAAACTCATTTCGGTCAAATTTGAGTTGGCATATTTTGAATATAGGTTCACGATACATTTTTTACGAAAAATGCTCAAAAATATGACAATTTTTCTATTGAAAAAAGTAAAGTAAAGTACGTAAATACGTTTTAGACTCTGAGACGTTTTTCCTTTAGAAAAAGTCGCAGGTTATGAAACATTTTTCCTAAAGAAAAAGTTTTAGATTCTGAGACATTTTTCTTTAAGAAAAAGTCTCAGATTCTGACACATTTTTCCTATAGGAAAAGTCTGAGATTTTGAAACATTTTTCCTATAGAAAAAGTCTCGAGCTCTGAGTAAAGTCTCAGATTCTGAGACACTTTTCTTAAAGAAAAATCTGAGATTCTGAAACATTTTTCCTATAAAAAAAATACCTTTTTCCACCTTAGACCTTCAGACTTTTTTTTGACTTTTCGACATTTTTCACCTTTCATCGACTTTTTTCGACTTTAAAAAGTCGATTTTTTTTGCAAATAAAATTTTTTTTTGACATGTTGTAAGCATTTAGGTACAATTTTTTGGTTGTATTTTCGAAGAAATCGAAAAATATTGGTAAATATTTCACTTAACTCGTGAATTTGTCTTTTTTGCTTCACATACAAAATATGTACATGGTAACAACGAAATGCCAAAAGGTTCAGTTGTTATTAAACTCTGCTCTCAATTGAGATTTTTTCAAAAGAAAGAAATTATTTTAATCTGGCAAAAGTAAAAAAAAAAAATCAAGTCGATAAAGTCGAAAGAAGTCGAAAAAGTCAAAAGGAAAAGTTTTTTTTCATACAAAAAGTAGATTAATCGATTTTTCGACTACAGGACACTACTTCTAAGTAAGATAATCCAAAATACTTAAAATTTGAAAATTTTCGAGGCCAGTACTAATAACAAATAATTTGTCTGTTATATATTTCAACATTTTACTTAAAAATTACTGAATATTTTTTACACATAGTATCTATGGTAAGATTTGTAGCCGAAAATTAAAATATTTATTTTTTGTGTGTGTGTGTCTTTGGTTGTCTTTGAGATTCAAAAAGTCATTTTTATGGTAATGCTGTGTACAACGACAACAAATAAATGGAAAAAAAAGTTTTCTAAGCCCGTTTAAATATTAATAAAAGTTTAAGATAAAGTATAACATTATTTTTGTTTAAAGTAAATGAATGAGTTTAAATGTCGTTATTTTTTTCAACAAAAAAACACAAAAAACTCCAATATAAAATTATTTATAAGACATTTACTGCGAAAACTTTTAATTCAATTTACCGCTACTAGGTTTTTTTTGAAAATTAAATAAAAATTATTATTGAAATATGCAGGCTAATTTTAGAAATTGTCAGTAACTAAAACGAATTTAAATTCTTCTTAAACAGTTTTCAAAATAAAAGGAAGGATTATAAGGATAATACTGTGGTTTTCATCAATGAAGTAGAGAGTGCGGTTTTGATTTTAAAGGGCCATAAATAATATACATATAATATGTCATAGTTGCGTGTATTTTAAAAATAACATACTGATACAAAATCGAACGATCCGAATCGGAATGGGACACAAAATACTTTAGAAAATGTACTTTAAAGTCTGCGGAAAAGAAAAGTTGATATTTGTAGAGTAGAATTTAATAGAATATAGCGGATTTCAAGGAAATTTAATTTTTTGTTGTATTTTTTTTTTAATTTTTAACTTATTACTACGTTTTACGTGAAATTGACACAATAAAACGACGAGACACCCAAAATTAATTTTGGGTCGTTGAACACTGTGGCATTCTCCGTTTTGACAGATCAGGTCAATACAGGTGCGGATCCAGGAGGGGTGAAGTATAGGATTTCCCCCCCCCCCCCCCCAAAACGATTTCAAAAAAGAAAAAAGAAAGGAAAGGAAAAAAAGGGAAAGGAAAAGGAAAAGGAAAAAACGAAGGGAAAGGAACAAAGTTACAAAGAAAATGACCAGGGTGTAAAACAATAATCAGGAGAGGCATGTGTGTGTATATGATTTACGTCAGCACACATATCCTTTATCCTAAGAAAAAGTATTATTTCAAATATTTGTTGTTGAAAAATGTCTCAGAATTCCAGACTTTATATATCGAAAAATTTTTGATACTTATTTGACTCTGAATTTTTGGATTAAAAAATTACCTCAAATTTTAGGAAATATAGAAAAAATCCCTCAGCAGCTGAGAATTTTTTCTTAGGTAAAATGTTTCAGAATCTGCCAAAAAAATTCACAGAATCGGACAACACTTTTACAAAAAAAACCCTCTCAGAATCTGAGTTTTTCTACGGAGAGTCTGCGAATTTGAATACGTAAATTTTTCTCTTGTTCAATAATAGTTTTTCTATATGAAAAATTTTTCAGAATCTAAGAAGTTGCTTTAGAAAACATTAGGTGGAATAAAAACGTAAGATTTTTCTATTAAAAAATGCTATACAATTTAAGATTTTGTTTTTAGAAATGTGTATCAAAATTTGTTTATAAAATGTTTTAGAAACAGATGCTTTTGTAGTATCTGACAATTTTCTCTTACAAAATATGTTTTAGGATCTGAGAATTTTTGTATTTTTGTGTAGGAAAAATTTCTTAGAATCTGAGAATTACTTTAAAACGAGAATTATTTCAGAGATTTTTTAAAACAAAATTTTCTCAGAATTTGAAAAAAATATTAAAGGAAGAATCTCTCAGAATCTCAGATTATTTATATAAAATAAAGTTTTAAAAATCTGAGACATTTTCTATAAGAAAACTTCGATCTGAGAATTTTTATATCAAAGGGTTTTAAAATCTGAAGATTTTTATATCTTAAAAATGGGTTATTTTACTAAATTTTAGAATCTAAGAATATTTCTGTACTAAAAATGTTTCAACATCTGAGTAATTTTATAAAGGAAACATGCATAAAAATCGTATTCTTATTAAAAAGTTTTTTCGGAGTATTAAACTTTAAGTAGGAAAATAAATTTTTGAAAAATAAGACTTTTTGTGTAAAATTGTATGGGTCTATTCATAGTTGTGAGTGGATATGACTGTCATAAGCCAGTTTTTGTGACTGAAAAGTCATTATATCAATATTTTTCTATACAAATCTAAATACAACAAAATTCAAAAATTTTAGATTTTATTTGTCAATTTTATAATCGTCTCGAGAGCAGGTCTTAAAATTTTCAAATAAAATTTAAAATTTTTTTAATGTTTTTTGGTGGTTAGTAGAAAAAAATATTGATGTTATGACTGCTCAATCATTAAAATTGGTTTATGACAGACATAGTCAGTCATATCTGTGAATAGGCCCGCTTACATGACTCTCAACGGCCTTATCTATGAAGTAAATCGTAAAAAAATGTTGAGCACTAAAGCTTCCCCCAAAATCCAAAAGCTTGATCCACGCCTTATTTAAATATTATATAATTTTTAAATTGAAAAATTCTTTTAGAAAAAACTTTTTTTTTTCGGTTTTCAATTTGTAACTCAATATTAAAAATATTAACAAAAATTCATACAACACCCCCCCCCCCCCTCCTTTCCAACCAAACATTAATTTTTTTATAAAAAAGAAATCTCCCCCCCCCCAAATGAAATTCCTAGATCCGCGCCTGGGTCAATATAAAGAGATATTCAATTTTTATGATTGTGATTTTCAGGCAATTTTTTATTTTTTATTGAAGAAAAAGATTTTATTTTACCAGCCTAAATTGGTTAGAAATCACTGTTAGACTTAAGTTGTGACTATTAAATACTAAATAAAGTAATTTTAAAAGAGTTTTTGAAGGATACTCAAACAAAAATATAATAAAAACTCGTTGAAAATCGCAAAACTTTGAAACGAAATATCTCTTGATTTTGACCGGACCTGGCAAAATGGAGTATGCCACGGGATTCTACGACCCAAAATTAAGTTTACGTATCTCGGCGTTATTGTGTGTCATTTCAAAAGTTAAATTATACCTATAGTGTAATTTTTACAGGACAGCATTAACCCTGTTAAACCCGGGTCGAAGATGACCCACAGCGTAAATATTCCCCCTTGTATGGCGGCTTTTTTTTAATATAATAAAATTAACCTGTAAAAATAAATGTTTTAGTCTAAGTTTATTTAAATTTTATATGTGAAAAATCAATGTTTTTAAAATTACAGCGCAATTTGTATACAGGGTGATTCAGTCGCGACCCGCCGTATTTTACCAGCGTATTCCTTGACTCATTTCATGAAAATATGTCCATTACATACCATCCCCGAAAATGCAAGTGTGCGAAATGGCAGCGGTTTGAAAATTTTCGGATTGGTGGTCGGACGGTAGTAGGATAAAATTGATAACTTCTGAACCAAAGTCCCGATTTTTTTGGGCATGTTGGAAACTTTTTTGGGAGACTTTTCAGAATCAATAACAAAAAAATTAAAAAAAGTGAAATCGTCGAGATACAGAGCTTTGAAAAAAAAAATTGAAAAAAAAGACATTAAAATTTGTACATAACCTCAATTTGCTTAGCCAGATGGCAAGAAATTTATGTTTCACCCCCCCCCCCCCCCCCTTGAAAGATACCCCTACCTCTTACCTTTCCAAAATGCCGTAAATGAAGCCCAGAGGTCATTCTGTTCTAAAGTTATGACTAGGGCAAGTACTTTCATGCATCTAAAAAACGAAAATATGTGCCTATAATATGCATCTAAAAATACAAAACATGCACTAAAAACTTCAAAAATATGCATCTAAAAATTATTGTTTTTACTAAAAAAAAATTTTGTCAACATAAATTAAGCTTTGTCCAATACTTTAAGACCCTCGACAATTCTTAAAAATGTTTTTTTGAGTGGAAACAATTTTTAATTACCCGAGTAAAAATTTTCTGGTCTAATCATATATAATTTGATACAATCTTATATGAATTAATATGCTTCGGTATAAATTTATATAAAATTTTATCTATCACTTTGATACGGTTGATCCACTTTATATGGTTAGATATTGCTCCATATATAATTAGATTCGTATTTTGGTTTTGCTCATCAAATTATATAAAAATAGATATTATAAGATCAATTTGATCTAATTAGATTTGACCAAATTCAGGATCAAATTGTATCAATTTTTATATTTTTTGATCTAATGTAATACAATTAGATATTATTTGATACAACCAATTTTACGGATCAAATTAGATCTTTTTAGTAAAATTAGCATAATATTTTTACTAGGGTAGTAAAATAATTTTTACTTGAGAAGTTTTTTCTTTGAGTCACTGAATATTTCTGAAGTTAAACATTTTATAAAAGAAAAAAAAAATAACAAACGTTTTTTTAAAAACTTTTTTTGTTCTTTTTAAAAAAATAAAAAAAAAAAAAAAAATTTTTTCCTTTTTTTTTTTTAATTTTCTGATTTTCACCCCAACACTAAATGAAAACGCAATTTTCCTGTAATAAAATCTTAAATTCGAAAACATTTTTTTCTTTACGAGTAGTAAAATATCTCAGAATTGGAACAATTTAAATAGAAAACATTTCTCAGAATTTAAAATTATACTTCCAGAATCAATTTTCTATAAAAAATGCATCAGAATACGATTTCTATAAATAAGTATATTTTGCTAAAAGAAATATAAATTTTTCTAGAGAAGTTTTGAAAAAATATTGATGAAATTTAAAAAAAAAGGTAAATTTATATGAAAATATGCAAAAATATGCATATATACCAAAATGTGCAAAAATATGCATGTATACCAAAATATGCAAAAATATGCAACTACAAATCAATGCCATTTTATTGCAAATTCATTGATTCGGATAGATATTTAATTTATGTTATACAAGGTATTTTTTCCACTCAAAAATATTTTTACACTAAAACAAAAAAAAAATACACTCAAAAAAAATTTTACACTCAAGAAAAAATATACACTCAAAAAAAAAATTAGTAAATTATTTTTTTTTTTCAAAAATTACTAAAAAAAAGTTTTTTTTACACAAAATAAAATATTTCTAACCAAAAATTTTATTTTTTTCACGTTAGAAAATTTGCTATCACTTAAAAAGGGCATTGTGGAGGGTATTCATAGATTCGGCCAGGACGAATTTAACTTTTCTACTTGTTAATTGATTTCCTTAGGAATCTGAATTTCCAAAAGTTTTCTTTTGGGAATATTTTATTTCGCTAGACAATCTTACACTCCAAATTTCCATCATAATTATTTCAAAAAATATATAAGGTACCATAGTACTCGTTTTTATCCCCTTAGATCGGAATCGGAATTTCCAAAAAGTAAATTTTTCATAGGTTTTTTCTGTTGTTGGATCCTACATTCCTAATTTTAAGTTTTTATGACCTTTATTTAAGCATGGGATGCTATATTCCAAATTTCAAGCTAATAAAACCATTAACTAAGTATATATAAAAAGTACTAAAATATCATTTTTACACGTTTTCCCCATAGAATCATTATTTCAAAAAACCGAGCCTTAGTGGATCTATATTCCGGGAGATGCAGCTACATTCCAAATTTCAAATCTCTAGCTTCATTGGTTTGTGGAACTATAAAAAGTACTAACATACCTGTTTTTGCACATTTTATCCATTTAGAATCAACATTTCATAAACCCAAGCCCTTGTGGTCCTATTTTCCGGGAGGTGCATCTATATTCCAAAATTCAAGTCTCTAGCCTTCTTTAGAAATCTTTTTTCGCTGAATGACCCTGCATTCCAAATTTAATGTTTCCAGGACCATTATTTCAGGAATTATAATAAGTACCAAAATACACTTTTTTACCCCCCTTAGAACCGGAATTTCGAAAAAGTACTTTTTCAGAATTTTTCCCGTTGTTGGAACTGACATTTTAATATTTTTTGTAGGACCTTAATTTCAAAAAATTTAGAAATTACCAAAGTACATTTTTTTTACAACTTTTTACCCTTAGGAGTCCGAATTTTCAGAAAGTACTTTTTTGGGAATGTTTTTATTTTAGAGGATCCTACATTTCAATTTTCAAATTACTAAGATTTTTTTCAGAAAAAAAAAATCAAAAGTAAAAAAGTGCTCGCTTTTTACCCCCCTTAGAATCCGTATTTCGAAAAAGTACTTTTTCAGATTTTTTTTTCGTTGTTGGAAACAACATTGCAAATTTTAATTTTTTTGTATGACTTTAATTTCAAAAAACATAAAAGTACAATTTTTACCTCTCTTTACCCTTAGGAGTCCGAATTTCCTGAAAGTATTGTTTTGGAATGTTTTTCCGTTAGAGGATCCTTCATTATAATTTTTGAATTAAAAGGATTTTTTTTTAGAAAAAATAAAAAGTACCAAAGTACTCGCTTTCTCCCCCCCCCCCCCCTTTCGGAACTTCGAAAAAGTACGTTTTCTGAATTTTTTCCGTTGTTGGAACCACCATTGAAAATTTTAATGTTTTTGTAGGACCTTAATTTCAAAAAATATAAAAAGTACCAAAGTACAATTTTTTACCCCTTTGTAACCTTAGGAATGCAAATTTCCAGAAAGTCCTTTTTTTGGGAATGTTTTTCCATTAGAGGATCCTACATTTCAAATTTCAAATTAATTGATTTTTTTTTTCAGAAAAAATAAAAAGTACCAAAGTACTCGCTTTTTCCCCTTTTTTAACCCTTAGTTTTTACCCCTTAAAATCAACATTTCCAAAAACCCAGCCTTAGCGGATATGTAATCCGGAAGGTGAAACTACAATTCAAATTTCAAGACTCTAGCTTCAGTGGTTTGGGCTGTGGGATGATGCGTGATTAGTATGTCAGTCAGTCATCAGTCAGTCACGTAACTACTTTATATATATAGCTTTACAGTGCTGAGTAAAAATAAGCATTTTCATGAAAGTACTTGCCCTAGTTATGACCAATTGACTGAAATGAAAAAATTTTTTTTTGGTTTTGGAGGCAAAATAACAGCACACATTGACTTGTTTTTGTAAATTAACAAGTTTAAGATCCTATTTTATAACAATTTTTGGCCGACCAATGCACTTTGGCCGAATTTTCAATTTTGGCGGCAAAAAGTCAATTTTTCAAGTATAGATTTTCAAAAATTTTTTGATTGTGTTCAATTCCCAATATATTGGTAAGAAAAAATTTAAAAAAGTTATGATAGTTGGCAACACTGTCGATGTGTAAACAGCTGCTAATGTATACAGTTTTTATAACCCGTGTTGCAAGTTGTAAAGCAACCAAATTTTAATAAATCTATATATTTTTTTTTTAAATATATTTGGTTAAAGAAAAAATGTTATGAATATGAATTTTAATACTCGAGGTGAGTATTTTTAGGAATTCTTAACATATTTGGGGAAAAAATTTTATTTCGTAGTTATTTTTGAGTTTTTTTAGGGGTAATTTTTTATGAAATTGTGAATAGTTTTATCGTCTTTCGCTGAGCATAACTTAAAATGTTAACAATTGTTAAAACAGTTTTATACATGTAAATCTTCGTAGAAAGCTCAGGTTTTATTGTATATTAATATGGTATGCGAACGAGTGCGAAAGAATGAGTTATTAGCAAAAACGTGAATTTTGGATGGTTTTTTCCCGCAAATTCACGTGTTGAAAAACACACTAAAAACGCTTTAAAGCTTAGTGGAAAGCAACAAAAATATTTTATAGTGTTTCTTTTATTCAAAACAACTTTTTATTCTCAAAAAAAAAAAAAATTACACTCAAAAAAAATTATACACTCAAAAAAATTGTACACTCAAAAAATTTTTTTTTTTATGTTATTAAAAAACGTAATTTCCTCAAAATAATATTATTTTTAATAAATTACTATCTCTAAAAAAGTGTTTTTCTACTTGAATATGTTTTTCAACAAATGACTACAATTTTTTTACAATTATTCGGTATTCGGTCATATTCGTCCAAAAATGTGACCGAAGCCGAATAATGGCCGAATAGTACTTTTTTGCCTACCGAATATTCGGTCAGACACTTCAAATTATTAAGGAAGATTTTAATTAAATACAGTTTTATGAGCATTATTTTTTTTCGAAAATCCCCCTTGTGGGCGGGCCACTAGAAAAAGGGGGCGTGGACCGCCCATTTTTTCTCAAATCAAATATTTTGACAGAAGAACCCTGCATACCAAATTTGGTGAGGCTAGCTTGTCGGGAAATAGTTTTTGCCGCGATTTAAGGTTTTTCGGCCATAGTGCAATGGTCATAACTTTGGAACGGTAAGACCTATGGGTTTGGTCTACACTCAAAAAAAAAAAACTGTAAAGTTGTCAAAAAATTTAGTTAAATTTAACTAAAAAAACACCAGATTTTGAACCTACTAAATTTCTAGTTAATTTAACAAAAAATATTTAGTTAACTTTTCGTAGAATGAATGTAGCAAAAAAACAGTAATTTTAACTAAAAATTCAGCTGAAAATTTCGTAACATTTTTTATTAGGTGAATTCAGCTAACCTTTTTTTTAAATAAAAAAAAAAAATATTTTTCACAGCGTTAAGTTCAGCTTAAGTAGGACTAATGAGATTTGCATAGGAGGCTACACAAGATATGTTTAAAATTTTCGACTTGACAAAAATGTTACAAGAAATCAGCAAATTAATTAGTAAAAATTCGTAAACTCAGTTTTAAAGTCAACAAAAAAAATTAATTCCAAATTTGTACAAAACTAGTATTTTCGTAAATCGAACTTAACTAAAAAAAGTAGTTAAAACGCTGATTTTAACTAAAAATTTGCTAAAAAGCCAGTAAACTCTAGTTAACAAAAAAAAGTTTGTTAACTTTACAGTTTTATTTTTTTGAGTGTAGGGCATTTTGGAAAGGTAAGAGGTAGGGCTATCTTTCAAGGAAAAAAAAAAACATAAGTTACCTGCCATCTGGCTGAGCAAATTGAGGTTATGTGCAAATTCTTATGTCTTTTTTTCAAATTTTATTTTTAAAAGCTCTGTATCTCGACAATTTCAGTTTTTTAACTTTTTTTGTTATTGGTACTGAAAGGTCTTCCTAAAAACTTTCTAACCAGCTCAAAAACAAAAAAATCGGGCACTTGGTTTAGAAGTTATCAATTTTACCCTACTACCCTCCGACCACCAATCCGAAAATTTTCAAACCGCTGCCATTTCGCACACTTGTATTTTCGGTGATGGTCGTAATGGACATATTTTCATGAAATGAGCCAAGGAATACGCTGGTAAAATTCGGTGGGTCGTGACTGAAGCACCCTGTATACGGTGGGTGACAATACAATGGAACCTTTTCTAAAGTAGATCCAAATTGTTAAAAAAATTTAACAATACTAAACATTATTGTTATTTAGGTAATTTATAAAGCATTAATTTAAGTTAAATAGCGTGCAGATTGTGCAAATATTAAATGAAATACGTATGTCGCGTTGGAAAATGAATTTATTTATACACATTTTTTTAGAAAATTATTTAAGAATATTTTTAAGTCGATTTTTCCTAAATTCAAAGGAAAAAGTTAAAAAATGGTCCAAAAGCTTTTATTTTGTCATTAACTAATTTTCACAACAACCCAAACAAAAAAAAATAATTTTTTACATTAAGTAGAAGAAATCATGAATGCTTAATGTGTTTGATACAATAAAAAAACATTTCATCATATTTTTGAAAAGCTTCATTAAATATACAAAAACTTCATAAAAAGTCTTCAATTCTTAAAGTGCATACACTATGAATAGCTAAAGCAATTTTCATTTACTAATTTCATGCTTTAAAACAAAAAAAAATAGCATAAAGGGTAATATTTCCAAAGTGGGACATAATTGATCCGGGTTCACATGGGGTAAAGCTAAACTGTAAAAATTACTTACTAACTAAAATTTATGATACAATTTAATTATTTGCAAAGCCAATATAACAATTTCGTTTAAAGCGTAGTAATAAGTTTAAAATTCAATAAAATACAGCAAAAAATTAATTTTCTTTGAAATCAGCTAACTTCAAGACGCTATAAAAGAAAACCAAACTGATATTTATAATATTTCACATTTTTTATCTTTTTTTTGGCGAAATTCAAAAAAAAAAAAATTTTTTTTTTTTCATCTAATGGTCAAATTTGACATATTTCTATTGTCCGACCGAACACTTCGGCCAAAAAACGGTATTGACCAAAAATTTATATTTGCAAGCATTTTTAACAGCTTTTTCTGATGGACGTTTGTTTATTTAGGCGATAGAAGACTATACTGACTTTCAAATTTAATGGCGAAGACGTAGTTAAGCACCAATTTAGATGTTCGGTAACCGAACGTTCGGCCAAATTGAAAAAAGTTCGGTTACCGAACTTCAAAATTATTGCTTAACTTCGTACTCGTTCTTAAATTTTGCTCTCAGAATCGACTTCCATCGCCTCAACAATTCTACTCTATATAAACAAAGTTGTTAAAAGTACTTCCAAATACCAAATTTTTGATTAAATGACGTTGTTTGGCCGAACTGTTCGGTCGGACACTACATATTTCCCTATTTTCAAGGCGTATGAGGCACCCTTTACCCTTAAGCGATCGCCATAATTTTTTGCATAGTGTGTTTTGATATAAAAACGAATATTTTTGGTGGGAGTGCCGATCTCTAGCATGATTTTTTTTTTTACGACACAACTTCGGCGCACCCTAGTGCATATGCTAAAAATTGAAAAACCGTTTTTTTAGGAAGTTACAAACAATTTTTTTTATATATCACACCCGCATCCCACTAAGTTTTCCTTAGCCGCGGTTACGGTTAAAATTCAAGCGATTAACCGCGGTTAACGGTTAACCGCACTCTTTTAAAATAATTTTAATTAACATATTTTTTTGATAAATAGAAATGTATAGTAGATACAAATTTTATGTAAAATGTAGATAGTGGAGGGCATAGCTTCTGAATTTTGGTGGGAGAAATTTATATAAAAAAAGTTTTTGGTCCCTTTTAAATAACCAAAATTAATTCAAAATGAAATTGTTTTTTTTTTTTTAAATTGAAAAAGTATCAGCTTCTAAGACATTTTTTCTGTAGAAAAAGCAATCGATTCTGAAGCATGTTTTCGATTGAACAATTTCAGATTCTGAGAAATTTTACACTTAAAAAATGTTTAGATTTACACCCATTTTTTGTTAAAAAATAATTTGTGATTCTAGAAATTGTTTTTAAATAGTCATAAATATCCGTATTTTTCTTTAGAAATAGGTTCTGTTGCTGAGAAATTTTTTCTATAGAAAAAGTCTCAGATTCTAAGATTTTTTTTTTGTAAAAAAACAGTATTTTGTTCTGTAGTATTAGTCTCAGATTATGAAATATTCTTTCTAAAGAAAAATTCTTAGATTCAGGGATATTTTTTTTTTAATTTCAGATTGTAAGCATTTGCTTTTATAGAAAAAGTTCAGAATCTGAAATATTTTTTCAATAGAAAATTATTTAGACTATGAGGCATATTTTCTAAAGAAAAAGTTTCAGACTCTGGGGTATATTTTTATTAGAAACTGTTTTAGAATCTCAGAAATTTATTCTACAGAACTCTGATACATTTTTTTAAATATAAAATTTTTCTGACTCTGAGACTTTTTTTAAAGAAGGAGTCTCAGACTCTGAGGCATATTTTAATAAGGAGCTGTCTCAGAATCTGAGACATTTATTCTACGAAAAATTTTCGGATTCTGAAATATTTTTGCAATAGAGAGTTTCATGTTCTCAGGCATTTTTTTTAATTTTTTATTATTCTATTTTCCTTTTTTTATTGTTTTTTTTAACTTCTTTTGTCGTACAAATCTTATGTTAATAAAATTAACCGTTACCGCTGCATTTTTTATCCGGTTACGGTCACGGTTTAATAGTGAGGTTAACCGCGGTTACGGTTACGATTAAAACCGCATTGCAAACCCTATGTAAAGTAGATACTGCTATAAAGAGAACGTAGAGCAAAATCTAAAATCCGTTGAGTATATCCAGAAGTATACTTAAACCGTAAAATCGTCACTTTCATATCCATTTTTTTAGGCAAATCGGTTCATAAGAGTTAAAGGACTTTTTGAAAAAAACATAGTTTGAATGTTTTCAAATTTTACTTTTCATATAATACAAAACTTGTATTTGTGTTAAAACTTTTGTTATTATTGAATCTTAACTGTAGTTATAAGAATATTTATAATTCCAAAATGTACCTTAACTTTTATCTAAATAATTCTTAAAATAATTACAAATTTTATTCATGTATTCAATTAGTGAAATGTAGTTTATCTCTGCATTTTACACATGTAGTTGTCCTTGTAGCATTGTATTTATGTTTTTTTTTTTTTTTTTTTATCAAAATATTTTATCATTTGTAATTTGCCAAGTTAATTTGGTATGAAATCACGTAAATAAGCAATTAACAGAGAAAAAGAAATATACTCAGACATTGTTAAAGATTGATGATACGAACATGTGTGTATCTATGTATTTTTAACATAACGTATGTGTGTACAGTATAAACGAGAAAAATATTTAACTGTTGACAGCTTTAGCATATATATTTATAGGGATAAAAAGATATAAAGATTGATCATGAACACTTATTTACAATAGTTAAGAATAGTAGTGTTTAGAGTCTTAAAGAAATTGGAGCTAAGCGGTTGCACGGAGGAGGCAGAAAGACAATAAAAGTTGAGCAAATACACTAAAAAACCTTGCTAAATTACTATAAATAGTCTCGTAATCCCTTTTTAGTAATACTTGACAGTTTTTGTTGTTTTTTAACAAACAATTTTCGATCGAAATTTTTTTTTTTTGTAATTTAATAACTTTTTTTGTAAATGTCCAAATTTTTTAATGTAATTTTACAAAAAATTTAGTAAAGTAACGAGAATTCCCTGTAAGTATTTTACGTCAAAAAAATTAAAAATTTTTTTGTTAAAAAGCTTTTAAGATTACAAAAAAGCTCGAAATTTTTACTAGGAATTCTTGTTATATAGAAAGTAGCACAAAATCTAACAATAACTCACAAGAATACTTGTACAACAAAAAAAAAAATGTAAAACTAGCAAAAAAAATGGTTAAAATTTGCAAAACAAAACTGTAGTTTTGGATGTTGCTAAAATTTTAGTAATATTAGCAAAACCATTTTTCTAATCAAAAAATTAGGGAAAAAATGGTAAAATTACAAGAATACCACTTTATTGTTTTAAAAAATCAACCTTGTAAAATTATCAAAATAATATTGTAAAATTACAAAAAAATGGTAAAATTGAAATAGATAAAAAAAAAAATTGTAATTTGGTCAAAAAACAGTTTTATTTAGTAAATTTTTTTCTCTGATTAGTAGTTGATTTTAAATTTGGTGAATATACTAAAAATTTCTTAGTCTATTTTTGAGCACCACCCCAGCAAAAATAAATCGAGATTTTGGCGACACAGCATCTTTTTATAGCATACCGACGCGCATCCAAAGAGCGCTCTTAAGGATGCAGTAAAAGTAAGGTGTAAAATTTTTATTTTTTTGTTAAGATTTTTTATATAAAACTTAAAATATAAAATTATTTTTTGATAAAATTTCACACTTGCTTTCCTTTTTAATATTTTTAACACTTTTTGAATAAAAAGCATGAATTTTGGACAAAGACACATGATTTGACTGCATTATTATTGCGCATTAATCAGCGCTACACAGAGTGCTTCAATCATGACATCTTTAACACATTTTGAATAATGATAAACAGGCCAACCAAAAAAACAGAAAATGCTTATTTTTTATTTCAAACAATAAATTTCCAATTATATTTTAGAAATTTCTATTTATATAAAAGAAATTGCCATTTATATTACAGAAATTTCTATTTACATATGTTTCAGAAATTTCTAATTGTATCCAAGAAATTTAAATTTTTATTTCCAAAATTTTCTAAATGCTTTTCTAAATTTCCATTTAGATTTAAAAAAATTATAATTGCTATTAAGAAAATTTTATTTTAATTTAAAAATGCATATTTTAGAAATTTCCAATTGTATTTCAAAAATGTCCAATTTTATTTAAAAATTTTCTAAATTCTTTCCAGAAAATTCATTTATATTTCCATCATTTATAAAATTTTTAAATAAAAATGGAAATTTCTTAAATACCGTTGGAAATTTCTAAAACATTAACAGATGTTTCTGAAATATAAATGGATATTTCTGATATAAAAATAGAAATTTATGAAATATAAATGGAATTTTCTGAAATACAATTTTTATTTTCTAAAATAAAAGTGGTCAGAACTTTGAACATTTTTTGACATCAAAATTTTGGTTTTTTTAACAATACTACAAAATAAAGTTCAGGGGTTGATTTACATCATTTTCAATTGTATTTCAGAAATAGTTAACTGAGTTTCATAAATAGTCAATTGTACTTAATATTTTTCAATTGTATTTCAAAAATACTCATTTGTATTGCAGATTTTCCAATTGTATTTCAGAAATAGTCAAATGTATTCATTCATCTTTATTCTGCTTAAATCAGCTCTAAAAAGATATATGAATTCACTGCATCTTTATAGCATTTTAATCAGCGCTCTAAAAACACTTGAAATCAGTGCATCTTAAGAGCGCTTTTTCGGTGTATCCAACTAGCGCTCTAAAGTGTGACATCGCCTTAGAGAATCATGCATGAATTCAGCAGGTTGGATGCGCTCCTTTACTCGAGTTTTCTTTCCAAAAACTGCTGCCAGTTCAGAAAAATTTCTGCTGGGACGTTCTTTACATGTAGTAATAGCAGCATCAACCATTACTTCAGTTGTTGGATGGTTTCTTCGGCTTGATGCAACTTCTTTTGACTTCTTCTCAGCAGCTGTAGTTGCAGTAATACGGTATTTACACCAACGAAAACAACTTGTTTTTGAATATTATTTTGGTTTTTGGCAAAAACTACATAAATTTTCCATACAATTTAAAAACTGCGTTGCCAACTAAAACTGGACAAAAACTAGAATTTAGGTTGTGGTCTATGCTACTATTAATTCAGTGTGAATGTTTTTTTCAATTTTCTTTTGGTAAAAACGAATGTCAAAATAAAAATATTTATTTTTTTGTGAAATTAATATTCAAATCTTTTAAAAAAGTAAATAAATGTGTAATTTAATTTTTTTAATAACGTGTGGCTATTGTAATTTTGTGTTTTTTAGTGAATTTAGAAAATAATTAATTTGATTTGACAAACAAAAACTCTTTTTATTCGGTGTAAACAGTTTGGTTTTCCAAAATGCTTTTTTGCCAAAAACAAGTTAGTTTTTGTTTGGTCTAAACATAGTATAACTGGACTTCCAAAAACATCAAAACCCAAAATGATTTTTTATTTCACTTATATTTTCCATACAATTTAAAAGCTGCATTGCCAACTAAAACTGAACAAAAACTAGAATTTAGGTTGTGGTCTATTAATTCAGTGTGAATGTTTTTTTTTCAATTTTCTTTTGGTAAAAACGAATGTCAAAATAAAAATATTTGTTTTTTTGTGAAATTAATACTCAATATTTTAAAAAAGTAAATAAATATGTAATTTAATTTTTTTAATAACGTGTGGCTATTGTAATTTTGCGTTTTTTAATGAATTTAGAAAATAATTAATTAATTTGTTTGGTTTTCCAAAATGCTTTTTTGCCCAAAACAAGTTAGTTTTGGTTTGCTCTTAACATATGTAGTATTAAACACTTTAAATAAAACTTTTAAAGAACAACACTTCGCTTTTTTATTTTTTTTTCGTAATTTTTTTAGCTTAAGTAGAACAAATTAGAATTTTCACGTAAAACTGTTAGACGGTATTTATACACAGCCTTTTTTTGCTTGCAATAAAGTCTTGCAAATTTTTTTTGTAGGCAAACGGGGGTAAAAAGAAAACGGGGTAGAAAAAAAATCACGAATTCTGTTTTCCTTCTTCTATGCTTCTCACCCCCGATTGCCTTCAAAAAAAACTCAGATAAAAAAGGCGTGCATGAAAAAACGCTGTGTGTAAATACCGTCTTAGAAGTGGGCGTTCAAGATGGCGTAGAAGTGGGCGCAGAAGTGCACGTAGGCTAATTTTTCTTTCGAAAAACCTTTTTTGACTATTCCGAAAGAAGTGGCTATAAAATTGTTGAACTATGACAAACATTTAAAAAAAAAAGCTAAAGCAGTCAAACCGTTCTGCGATTGACATTCGTCAATTTAACCATTGGTTTTTCGTTTTAAAAAAATAGCTAAAGCAGTCAAACCGTTCTGCGTTTTTAGATGTAGTCATGGTAAATTTTTTTTTGCATTAAAAACTGTGTGTACATTAGGGTGGGGCGATTAGTAAGGAAGGAAAAAAATCTTAATGGGCGCTTCGCGTTTCGGATTCTTGGGATTGTACTGAGCAAAAAAGTCAACTAGACCATAAGTCTACGGTGAAAATCGAGCCTCCCGATTTTGACTTGAAGTTTTTTCTCAGACTTTATTTTTTTTGGAAAATTTGCAAATTTTCTTGGGCTTATATTTCGTAAACTATTTGAAATTTTGACTTATTTTCAAAAGTAAAGTTGTAGCTTTTGTCTCGGGCTACAATTTCTCTGAACATAGTACTTAGAAAAAACTTCGCTTTCATGGTCAAAAAGTCGAAAATGTAGAAAATTCAACACTTTTTGTAATTTTTTTTTTTATATTTTGGCCTATAACAGCCAAACCATTGAGATTTTCGATCCAATACTAAGACAAAAATTGTAGCCAAGACAATAGTTAAGAACTCTCTAGTACATCGCAAAAGCATTGGAACGCTCCTTCAGGCAGTTTTGGCCTTGTGAAAGTGCAAATTTTTTGAGAAAATATTGATAAATTACCATTTTCAGTTGTTCATAGCGCAAAATCATAAAAATGTTCTATTTCATATTTTTATTCTATTTATTTATTTATTTATTTTATTCTATTTATTTTATTTCTTATTTTTTATTCTTGTATTGTTTTAAGTTCATTTAACGCATTTTTGTTAGTTTATTGTAAAGAATCACCAGAGACTTTATAATATAGAGATAAAACAAATTTAGTTCTTCTACTGGCTCCTAGAGAGCGCCATTCTTTAATATCAGCTCAAGAATATTACTAATATTCTTGAGGTGTTACAAGACTTAGTGAAGGCTCAAATAACTCAGCAAATACTGCTCATATAACTATGAAATGATCAGTACACTCGTAAGAACTATCCAATATCTTACATACACTCAAAAACTTATGTAAGTAAAATCAACTGAAAATGTCAGTTAAAATAACTACTTTGTAAGTTGTTTTGGGGTCAACTACTTTTTCAGTTAAATCAACTAACAATGTTAGTTATTTTAACTGACAAAAAACAACTGACTTATGAAGTAAAAATTACTAACATTTGTTGTCAAAACAACTTATATGTAGTAAAAATAAAATAAACAATATATATTTTTTTTAAAAAAAAATTTCAAAAAAAAAATATTGTGACCAAATTTTTTCCAAGTTTTTTTTTTAAGTTGTGAAAAATAAAAAAACGAAATTTTTTTTTTTCAGAGATAAAAAAAATAAAATTAACTACTTTAAATAACTGTTATTACATTACAGTACGTTTTGGTTAGTTATTAAAAAAAACGACTTAAAATAACTAACAGAAATAGTTGTTTGATATTTTTCATACAAAAATTCGTAGTTGAAAACAACTAACTACTGTAAAATATACAAACAACTAACATGTAGTAACTTACATAATTTTCTGAGTGTATACATAAAATAAAATTTGGAAATTTTCCACGCAAAGTTTAGTTATAGAGGTTCTAAAATTTAGTGTGCTACTAAGGTCTTACTAGCAAGTGCTGCCATCTGAATAAACGTAGAAAACTTTTTTTCCGGTATTGCCATACACGCAATGCCCTGACGATCACAGTATCAAATACACATAAAATTAAATACGCATTTTAAAATACCCATACAATTACTTTGTACTTTAAATGAATTTTCAAAATAAATATTGAACAAAACAAAAAAAAAAAACATTATATTTTTGGATTTTGCGCTATGAACAACTGAAAATGGTAATTTATCAATATTTTCACAAAAAATTTGCACTTTCACAAGGGCAAAACTGCATGAAGGAGCATTGTAATGCTTTTGCAATGTACTAGAGAGTTCTTAACTATTGTCTTGGCTACAATTTTTATCTTAGCTTTGGATCGAAAATCTCAATGGTTTGGCTGTTATAGGCCAAAGTATCAAAAAAAAAAATACAAAAAGTGGTGAATTTTCTACATTTTCGACTTTTTGACCATGAAAACTAAGTTTTTTCTAAGTAATATGTTCAGAGAAATTGTAGCCCGAGACAATAGCTACAACTTTACTTTTGAAAATAAGTCAAAATTTCAAATAGTTTACGAAGGTTTAAGGAAAGAGTGTTGAATTCGGCTGTGCCGAATCTTTTAAACGCTCCAACATGTAAAAAAAAATATAGGGGCGTTTTTTTGGGAGGGAGCTTCGGCGAGGTTAGTGGGGG
>OY992536.1:175979513-176144760 GCA_963921195.1 Pegoplata infirma
TGCAAATTCTGAGGACTTTAAAATAGAAAAAAAATTCTTAGATTCTGAGAATTTTTCTGTAGAAAAAATACATTAGATTCTTAGAATTTTTCTATAGAAAAAATTTTAAAGATTCAGAGAATTTTTCTATAGAAAAAATATCTCAAAATCTGAGAATTTTTCTATAGAAAAATATCTCAGATTTTTAGAATTTTTCTATAGAAAAAATATTTTAGAATCTAAGATTTTTTCTATAGAAAAAATATCTCAGAATCTGAGAATTTTTCTATAGAAAAAATATCTCAGATTCTGAGAATTTTTCTATAGAAAAAATATCTCAGATTCTGAGAATTTTTATAAAAAAAAAATATCTCAGATTCTGAGAATTTTTCTATAGAAAACATATCTCAGATTACGAGAACTTTTCTATAGAAAACATATCTCAGGTTCTGAGAATTTTTCTATAGAAAAATATATTATATTCTGAGAATTTTTCTATAGAAAATATAAAAATATTTTTTCTATAGAAAAACGTTTTAAGATTTGTGAAAAAAATCTGTAGAAAAAACATCCCAGTTTCTGAGGATTTTTATATACATAGAAAATATTTCGAAGATTCTAAGAATTTTTCTATAGAAAATCTCTCAATTAAAAATTTTAACATTTTTATATACTTGCAGTGTTGTTCGG
Organism: Pegoplata infirma; assembly: GCA_963921195.1. NCBI lineage: Eukaryota > Metazoa > Arthropoda > Insecta > Diptera > Anthomyiidae > Pegoplata > Pegoplata infirma. Next base: position 175,980,183 of record OY992536.1, read on the forward strand.
ACATATAGATGCAACTGGTGAAATCAAAATTTAGATTCCAGCGAATTTTCTGTTTATCGCGATTAGTTGTAAGTATTTTATTTTTGATAATAATTGCAATTTATTCATTATAATATTAAAGTTTTATTTTTTTAATTTATTTGCAGAAACAGCGGACCCAACAAAAAGTTTATTTTAATGAAGAATTATGCAGGAATTTGCGAAAATAGCGACATGAGCAAGTTAATTCAATGCGTTCATTTAATTTTATTTTATTAATTTAACCATTTAATCATTTAATTTTATTAATTTTAATACATAATTTCGTCTTTTATATGTAGTTTTTAGTCTTAAAGCATTTCTTAAAAAAAAAATTAATTTAAATTTATGCACATTATATCCATAGTTATAACTGTTATAATTTAACCACTAATAGTTGAAATAAAAGCTATAGAAATAATAAAAAATTATTTTTTGGTTTTATTTCTCTACAGGAATTTTAATTGCAAGACATTTAATGCGCAATTTTGCGCATTTTAAATGCACTTTTAAACACAAAGGAATGCTTTTTTGAGCACAACAATTTGAAAATTACACATTTTATGTTTATTGGTAAAAAATTTTGAAAGCGGCATACACGTATATGTACACACAAAATGTTTATTATTTGTACACATTTTGTGTGCAAATGTTGAAATTTAAACACATAGAGTACTTTTACCCACTTTATTGTAGGAGAACAGTTACCTACAATAAAGTGGGTAAATTTCAACAAAAATTTATAAGAGTGTAGTTAAAATAACCATTTCAGCAGAAAAATTAGCTAATTCAAACTAAAAGTTGCTTTACAAATTTCATACAAAGTTGATATTTCAAATATAGATGAGCACTAACACTGTAAGTATAATTTTTGCTTTTAAAATGACACACCTAAACGTCGAGATAAGTACACTTTATTTTGTGTCGTAGAATCCAGTTTTGCTAGATCAGGTCAAATTTAAGAGATATTTCGTTTAACAGTTTTACGGGTTTCAAGCTAGTTTTTATTATATTTTCCTAGGAAAATTATTAAAATTCATTTTTAAAATTACTTTAGAAAATATGTACTTATTAGACGAAAATTTACTTTAAAAATGATGGCCTCTCAGTTTAGGCGAGTAAAATAATTAATTTTTCTTCAATTTTTCGAAAGTTTAGATTTCGTCCGAAAAAAGCAAAGAAAATTGTAAAATTTGGCTGAACTTTAACTTTTGCTTAAAATTGTGTAAGATTATTTAAAATTTAGTTTTTAATTTTTTTTTTTGTATAAGTAAGAGTTTTGTGAGTGTGAGTCAACGTGAGTGTGAGTGAAGCATGTGTTTGTGCTCGTGAGTGTGAGTTGTATTAAATTTACTCACGTGATTGTGAGTGAGTGTGAGTAGAAAAAATATGCTCGTGAGTGTGCGAGATTCAAAAATTTCTATCGTGAGCGTGAGTGAGTGTGAGCAAAAATCACTCACGCTCCCATCTCTAACTGACTACTTCTTGCTCTTAGTACAAAACTGGACAAACCATTTTAGTTGAGTTGAGTTGAGGGTGGGTTGTACAAGCCTAAAAATAAGTAAATTTTCTAGGCAAGTCCATGGCGCTCAGACTTAAAATAGTCCATTGTACCGTACCCTGAAAAGAAAGATTAAGTAAGGGTGATAAAAGGTTGAGAAGAAAAAGAAAGAAAAATGCTTTTTCAGAATTTCTCAGTTGCTTTCACAAACTTGAGAAAATCAGACAAGGGAAATCCATGGACCGTGTCCATAGACAGAATATCAGAACCCAATATCCGCAGTCTAGCCCTTGAGAACGCTGGACAACAACAGACGTAATGTTCAGTTGTGTCATCATCCTCAAGACAAGCCACGCATAATGGGTCTGATAAGACACCTAATCTCATCATATGACGAGCACAGGCATTGTGTCCCGTAATTAAGCCAGTAAGTCTGCGACAGTCTATTCTACTGAGGCTGACTAAAAATAGTTAGCCAAAAATAGTTAGTAATAAAAATAGTTAGCCACTTCTTGTCCGGCTTAATCACAAAACGTTTGGTATTCTTGCATGCCAACTCATTTGACCATCTTTCCATGAAAGTTTTTATACCCTACACCACACTGTGGTACAGGGTATAATGAGTTTGTGCTGATGTTTGTAACTACCCGAAATATTGGTCCTAGACCCACCTTTAAGTATACCGATCGACTCAGAATCACTTTTTGAGTCGATTTAGCGATGTCCGTCCGTCCGTCCGTCTGTCTGTCCATGTAAACGGTTTAAACACGATACAGGTCGCAATTTTGAATCAATTGACTTGAAATTTGAAACTTAAGCCTCTCTTGGCCCAAGGACGAAGCCTATTGAAGCCTATTGGAAAAAATCGGTCCATATTTAGACCTAGCCCCCATACAAAGGTCCTCTTTAGTTGTGGCTCAAATGACTCTAATAACCGTATTATAATAGGTATCTTTTTGAAATTTGGAAGGTAAACATGTTTTGTCTTCACAAATCACCATTCCGAATTTCAAAGAAATCGGACCAGTTCTTCTTGTAGCCCCCATACAAACCACCTTCCCGATTTTCACATAAATGTCTCAAATTTCATGAAAATAGAAAATATTTAATTAAAATTTTGTTTGTGTATGTTAAACGCGTACTTAAATAACCTTATCAAACCTTGTAATCATCGGACCAGTTTTGGACTCAGGCCCCTTGTGAAAATTTCGCCCGATATTCAGTTTAAGCGGTTTATTGTTAACAAATAGAAGCCTATTTCACTCAAATTTGATTTGTGAGTGTTTTTTACACTTATTAAAGATTTTAAAACATATAGATCTAATCGGTCCATGGGAATCATTTTCCGGGAAACTCTGGTGTAGGGTATTATATGGTCGGTCTTGACCGACTATAGTTTTCTTACTTGTTTTCATATGAGAGTTGATCCAACGCATCAGCCATGTCAAGCCAATACCAATTTGAGGTTCCGGATTGTAAGGAATTGTATCAGAGCAAAGATTTGCCAAAGAATCGGCAATCTCGTTTCCCCGTATTCCCCTATGACCCGGAACCCACAGAAGACTGACGCTATTCCCACATGAGACCCCATTGAGTCTGCGTCTGCATTCCTGGACAATTTTGGATGAAGTGACTGGAGATTCAAGTGCAATGAGCGCAGCCTGGCTGTCACTGCAAATACTGATTCTCCTATTACTCCATCTGTTCCCAATTATCCAGGTCGCTACGTCCAAAATAGCAAATATTTCAGTCTGAAATACTGTAGCCATTTTTCCCATAGCATTTGGTCGCATCTTCCAAATACCAGCCAGACCCAGAGCCATTTAAGTTACTGGATCCATCCGTGTAGAAAGTATCCGTGTAATTTTTCAGTAGGTCTGCTGGGTTTCCCCAGTCTTCCCTACTCGGAAATATTACAGTAAACTTCCTACCAAACTCGATGCAAGAGAATGTACTGTCCAAAGGCATAGAAAACATCGGACAAAGTTCCGATAGCCTATTGAACAGACGACCATGTCCCACATTGTACTCCCCATGCCATGTTCCGCATTTGCGGAGCCTGCACATAGATTTCATGGCTTCTCCTTGTATATGTAAGTCCAAGGGAAGCATATCTAACATAGCGTCCAGAGCTGCGCCTGGGATGGTGCTCATTTTAGTTACTTATTAATGTACTTACTTAAATATTTTTTTAATGTAACAAAATTTCATAAAATTTTTGGAAAATTTTCTAGAAAAACATCAATTAGTTTTTTTCTTAAATTTTTTGTTTTGACAAAATAATAAAGATATTGAACAAGATGCTTAACAATGTACAAACATTTACAAAGATATAAAATTCTAAATAAGATAAAATGTTTTGTTTTGTTCAAGAATTGTTAGGAACTCGTTTTACTTGTACATAAACTATAAATTTATTTTATTTAATTGATGCCCAAAATCCTAGTTAGTTCTTTCATCAACAGAATGTTTTAATTTATTTTTTACTTCATCAAGAAATTTTAATATTTACACATTTACTTTTTTAAAATTTTATTTACTTATGTTTGTACTTAAAATAAACATACCCAGCAAAACTTTGGTAATGGGTAGTGATTATATAACACATTACCAGGTTATGTATATAACTTATTTGTAGCATTATTTTATGATGTATTACCATTTGTATTAACATTTGTTCCACAACGTATTATTTTCAAGTGAAAAATAATGCATTACTAATAATTTGCTACATAATGCATGATTATTGGAAAAAATTTATTTCATATTTATTATTTCTAAACATTAAATCATGGATGACTTATATTTGGTTACATTATGTATTGTTTGAAAGTTTGAAATAATGCATTATTTATAAATGGATGCATAATGCATTACAATAACATAAAAAATAATTATTTTATAAAAAAATGCATAAGTTTAAACTAGAGCTAAAACTGGGCTCACGACAGGAAATTTCTAACGACACACACTCACGAGCATATTTTATCTACTTACACTCACTTACACTCACGTGAGTAAATTTAATACAAAATTACTTTTTCACTACTCGTAACACCTTATATATTATCTTCTGGTATGCTATATTATTTCATTTCTCGTAACCTATAAAATATCATATATTTTACACCTTACTCGTATTCTTCGTTATAAATTTATGACTTATTTAATACCTTACTGGTATTCTATGTGATAATGTGGATGCATTACTTTGAGTCTCATCGCCTGCTAAAATCATCAATGCTGCAATGCATAAAATAAGAGATCCTATACCTTATTTTATACCTTATTTGGTAATCTAAGTTTTGCTGGGTATTTGTTAAAAAAAACTTTAAATGACTTTTTTGTATTATTTTATGGTTATTATTTCTCAGAAATGAGGAAAATATCATTGAAAATTTGAAAGTGTGTGTGGAATAACGTATAATAATTCAATTTTTACAAATCGAGATTTTTTTGCACAATCGAACTTTCCTACAAAACTTGATCGTTTTGGGCCACAAAAGTGTGTATTTTTGGAATTTTCTCTACACTCAAAAAAAAATATTGGAAAACTAGCAAAAAAGAAAACAACAGTAACAACTACACTCGAATTGAAAAAGTCAGATTTAGTTGATACTTGCTTAACAGCCTACTTGGCGTATCGGTCTAGAGTGATTGTACGTTACAAGCAGTTAATAGCAAAGTATTACAGATGATGATGAGTTCAATCCTTGTCTGCTGCGATCTGTAAATAATTTTCACATATAGAGTTTTATTGACTATTAACTAAATAAATTGACATTAAAAGTTTTTCTGAAGATTATTATAACTGGATAATATGAAACTAGTAAGAAACAAACCAGGATGTCTAAATTTTTAGAAAAATTAAAATTTTTCTTTCACACTTTTCTCAATTCAAAACCATATATAAGAAATGGTTAAAATTAGAAAAAAAATTGTAGTTTTGGACCTTCCAAAAATGTTTGTTATATTAGCAAAACCACTTTACCAATCAAAAAATTAGGAAAAAAAATAATAAAATACCGATTTATTTTAGTAAAAAATCAACCTCGTAAAATTAGCAAAAACAAATGGAAAAACTAGAAAAAAATGGTAAAATTAGAAAAAACAGGTGAAAGTTTGTAATTTTTTATTAAGTTGATAATAACCTTTTACCAACACGCTCTTAACCATTCAGATCCATTAAGAATTACCAAAGACATGGCCTTTCAAAGTTAGGCACTTTTGACTGATTTGTCGTTATTCAAAAATTAAAAAAAAAAACAAGTAGAAAAGTTATATTCGACTTTGCCGAATCTATGAATACCCTCCAGAATGCATTTTTTTAAAGGGTAGTACATTTTTTAATGTGAAAAAATTAACAATTTTGATTAGTAATATTTTATTTTGAGTAAAAAACTCTTTTTTTGTAATTTAAAAAAAAAAAAAAAAATTACTAATTTTTTTTTTTTTGAGTGTAAAACTTTTTTCGAGTGTAATGTTTTTTTACTGTAAAAATTTTTCTGAGTGAATGCACGTACGTATGTATACAAAATATTGTAATTTTTGTAAAAACAAAAAAACTATTTTTTTTTTTGTGTAAATTTTTTTTTGCGCGTAAAATTTTTTGGAGCGTTAAATTTTTTTTGAGTGTAAAATTTTTTTCGAGTTTGATTTTTAAGTAACCAATGCTTTTAAAACTAAAAAAGTTCAAAAAGCATTGCTTTAAAATTAAACTAGTTTGAAAAGCATTGTTTAGTTACCACCAATGCTTTTAAAACTTGTTAAAACACGTGGCATTTTAGATGAAACTAATCTGAAATTCAGGGTTTTGCTTATAACTTTTGAACCACTGAACCGATTGAGCTGAAATTTAATACCAAACAGACCCGGGGAACGGCAAAGATACATGCTAAGCTTCAGTGGTCTGATTATTGTCTTTTGAAAGTTAGCGTGTTTTCTACGGACGGACAGACAGACGAACGGACGGACGGACATCGCTAGATCGACTTAAAATCGATCGAGGATCATAAATATATATACTTTATGGGGTCCTTGACCAATATTTCGAGGTGTTACAAACGGAATGACAAACTTATATATGAGGCATTCCACACCAAATGTCCAGCAAAAAAAAAACATGTGTACCGTAAACTTCTGAATAGGTGATATGGATAGCCCTATATGGAACTTAGAAAATTGCGTTTTTGGTTTTTCAATTTTTCAAAAACTGGGCTTAGGAGGCGTGGTCAAATACAAGCAAATAACAAAATTGTTATGAAATTTAAAGTTCAAATGCGATTTTCTCGAAAAAAAAGATGAACGTGTTTCTGATTTTTTTTTGTGTGGATGGACAAACATCCAAACTTTTAAAAAAATAAATAAAAAAGAAAAAAAAACAGTGGCCGGATTTTTGATAAATTGACTTTTTTAAAAAATGGAAAATTTCAGAACGGGTTCTGAAAATTTTCCAAAAAAAAAAAATTTTATCGATAGCCGATACAAAACTACATAAGAACGTAAATTTTTGACATTGTGGTGCATTCCGTTTTAATGTGATAAATATTTAATCAAGGCAACTCGCCACAAATTTTACCATTTTTCCAATATTTGACCACGCCTCCTAAGCCCAGTTTTCGAAAATTTGAAAAACCAAAAACGCAATTTTCTTAGTTACATATAGGGCTATCCAAACAACCTATTCAGAAATTTACGGGACACATGTTTTTCTGTAGCGGGACATTTGGTGTGGAATGCCTCATATACCCTCTATCACTAGAGTGGAGGGTATAAAAAACAAAATTGCGAATTTTTTGAGTTTTGGCGAACTTAAATCTTAAATCTATATGGGGCATTCCATGTGAAATCGGACACTTTGAAAAATTTTTTTTTTAGATTTTCCCAATTTGTTTACAATTTTTAGTAGCCTTCGAAAACTCCTTCGTGGTAAATTTTCAGATTTTTTTGATGACCCGTTCAAAAGATATCGAATTTTTAAAAATTGGTGGTTTGTTCCTTTACTCAAACTACTTTAAAAAAAAATCCCAAAAAATTCTTAAAAGCGCATACTTGGATTTTTAAGTTTTTAAATTTAAATCCCATTTTTGAAAATGTTTGTACTTTTCGATTTTTTTGAAATTTTTTGTGTAAAACTTCTATCGATTTTACAAATTTTTTGCCCAGGAGGATCGTGGATAACGATTATTACTATTTTTTAAAATTTTTTGAAAAAAATTTATTGTAATTTTCCAATCTTAAAATCATTTCTACTGCTCCAATGCACAGAGGGCCAGACAGATCGATTTCCGGCCAAAAGTCCTTATATGTAAAATCTAAAAAAAAATGTTTACCAGTTTGTTGGGCATATATAGAAGCAGGTTTTCTGAACTTATTTTTATGATCCAATTACACCCTTTCCTTTGACAAGTCTTCAAAGTTAAAAAAGTTGGTAAAAAATTTTTAAAAGTTGAGATACTTTTTTAATTTTTTTTTTCCAAACTTCTATTGCTAATGTTTTACTTTTTGTTTGAGTGGTTCAACCTTATATATAAGCCTTTGTAACGAAAATAACATGGACAAATATAACTCATTTGCCTGGCAGCAATTCGCGTTTTTTGTGAAAAAAGTTATAATTTTTTAGCTATTTACCTCCCGCAGAAAAAATTCTCAGCGATCCTCAGTTCGATACAATCGGTCTATATTTTTTTTAATATAGAATGGATCCATATCTTTCGAAAAAAGTTGCCCAAACTTGCTCGAAATGATAAATGGCGAAATTACATCTTTATATGCAGTGGTCCGAGATTTGTTTTTAAAAAAATAATTTAACCCAAAATAATGTTTTACGGCTTGAATAGTTTTTTTTGTCGTCAGAGAGTGCCTTAAGTGTAGGAACAAAAAAATTGTCGACATTTCTAGTTTTTTGTAGAATTATGGAAAATATCAGTTACACCATTTCCAATTAAATTCAAAGATTTTTTATTGAATTTCCAAAATAAAGAAAAAAAGTGAATAATTTGTCGTCACCATTTCCAAAAGATTTTTTGAAACTTAGTAAGTCATTTACACCATATCCATATTTATATCAAAAATGAAAATATATATATATAAATATAAAAATTATGTGCGTAGATTTAACTTCAGACACTCTTAATACTTTTAAAACTAATATTTAGTTAGATCAGACAAAGTTAGAAACTCTTTTTGATTTTAAGATAACATACCCGGAAATTTACTAGGCCACACTTTTAGCTAGCTTCAACAAAGAAAAGGAATATAACTGTTTTTTAATTACTAGTAACAAACTTTACTAAGCTTATTTAGTCGCCATTTTGTTTTTCAAAATTCACGCCAGTAATTTAGATTCAGTAACTACAAGACCCCCTTAAAACAAAATTTGAGTTAAATCGGACAATTATTAAAAAAATTTGTCCGCCATATTGGATGCGCCATTTTGATTTTTTTCGTTTTTAGTTAAATTTTGAAATCAGCGAGCCCGAAATACTCTAGAAGTACATTTTCAGCCGGAACCAACAACGATAAAGACTTTTGGCCGGAGTTGGATCATTCATTAAACTTTAAGAAGCATATTAAGTCCGCCATTTTGATTTTCAAAATTCGGAGTAACAATTCTTATTCAGTAACTCCAAGACCCACATAAAACAAAATTTGAGTTCAATCGGACAATTTAAAAAAAAAAATTGTCCGCCATATTGGATCCGCCATTTTGATTTTTTTGGTTTTTAGCTAAATTTTGAAATCAGCGACCTCGAATTCCTCACGAAGCACATTTTCAGACGGATCCAACAACGATAAAGACTTTTGGCCGGAATTGGATCATGCTGGCCCTGTGTGCAATGGTGCGTCATAGATTGGTCATTTATAAGACCGACCCCCATTAATTTTTACATCTTAACATTTCTTTGGAACAAACTTATACCCTATCTCAAATTTCTAAGGGGGCTCCCACACAAAACGACATTTTTAAAAAATGTAACAAAATGTAAGACCGACCCACAATATTTTTTTAGTCCAAACACGTTCTCTGAACACATCTACCCTCTATCTCTAATTGTTAAGGCGGTCCCCATATATTTTTTTTATTTTTCATTTTTTGTAAATTTGTTTTATTTAAAGAGCTTCTACCGGTCTAATGGTGCGTCCGAGAGGAGTCATTAGTGAGACCGACCCCCATTTATTTTTACCCTCCAACATTTTTATAAAAAATACTTACGCCCTATCTCCACTCCCTAAGCAGGCTCCCATACAAATAACAGTTGGAGCAAATTTTATAAAAATGTAATTTTGAATGGAAGCCTACTTAGCGAGTGGTGGTAGGGCTGTGGTATGTTTTACAAAAATATTGGGGGGTAAAAATAAATGTGGATGGGTCTCACTAATGACCCCTCTCGGACGCACCATTGGACCGGTAGAAGCTGATTAAATAAAACAAATTTACAAAAAATAAAAAAAAATTATGGGGACCGCCTTAACAATTAGAGATAGAGGGTAGATGCGTTCAGAGAAAGTGTTTGGACTAAAAAAATATTGTGGGTCGGTCTTACATTTTGTTGCTCTAAGGGCACTATTAGGGCAGTTAGAGCGTTTGGAGAAAATTTGAAAAAAATGTCGTTTTTTGTGGGAGCCCCTTTAGAAATTGGAGACAGGGTACTAGTTTGTTCCAAAGAAATGTTAAGACGTAAAAATTAATGGGGGTCAGTCTTATAAATGACCCCTCTATGACGCACCATTGGAGCAGTAGAGATGATTTTAAGATTGGAAAATTACATTAAATTTTTTTCAAAAAAAATTTAAAAAATAGTAATAATCGTTATCCCACGATCCTCCTGGGCAAAAAACTTGTAGAATAAATAGTAGTTTTAAGCTGAATTCACAATGACGTAGTACTCTGTGCCAGAGAGTGGATTTTGTTCCTTTCTCTTTCGCACTTACACATTTTTTGTATGATGGTATCTCTATTTTTAGAGATGGTTCTCTGTAGTACAGAGTACTCCGACATTGTGTCGAAGCCTTTACACAAAAAAATTTCAAAAAAATCGAAGAGTACAAACATTTTTAAAAATTAAATTTAAATTTAAAAACTAAAAAATCGCATTCTAGAGCGCTTTTAAGAATTTTTTGGGATTTGTTTTTAAAAAGTACGCAAAAAAACAAAAAATTAAAAAAAAAAAAAATTTGAAATTTGGACCATTATTGAAAAAGTTATTAGTAAAAGAAGTTTGAGTAAAGGAACAAACTACCAATTTTTAAAAATTCGATATCTTTTGAACGGGACATCAAAAAAATCTGAAAATTTACCACGAAGGAGTTTTCGAAGGGTACTAAAAACTGTAAACAAATTGGGAAAATCTAAAAAAAAAAATTCAAAGTGTCCGATTTCACATGGAATGCCCCATATATAAGCCAAAATAGTATTTCTCTGCAAAATATTAAGAAAATTTAAAGACTGTCTGTCAAGTTTTGGGTGATCTCTCATGTAATGGCCGATATTTATTTTTTATTAAATATATACAAACATTTTAAATTTATATACGCATTTTTGTGATTGGTCCGGAATCCGGATTAAGTTAATTTTTTAATTAAATCTACGAATTTTTTAATTAAATTTTTTTATTTTCTTTTTCTGTGTAGTTTTTTTAGTTTGTACAATTTTGGCTGAAGACACTAACATTTTTTGATTTCACCCATATATGTAAATAAATATATTGCATTAATTATATTAAACCTTTGAAATTTGTCTTAGCTGTATAAAAAAAGAACCCCATATAAATTTTCCACCTGATTTTCTCTTAAGCAGCAAAAAAATCAAACAACCCACTAATTAAATACCAAAACCTAATTCAAAATAAGTAAAATGAAAGAATACCTTGTCATAACTTCAAGTGCTATACATAAGCAAAAGAAATATGACTGATATATTGCCAAGTATAATCGTGTTTGTCTGTCTTCTTTTACATATGACAGTCCCTTCTCTTTCCTCGACGTCTACTTATTCCTACGTGCTTTACTAAGTTAATTTTGAAGCTTCATCGCTCTTACAAGGCTTCAAGTATTAATCGTGTAAATTATTCTGTAAATTGTCATTTAAAATAGATGAGTTTTAACACCATGTCTTAACACTCATACCAACGTAAAAAATGCCAAAAATGTTCAACAGTGTGAGTACGAACGACATCATACATCAAGCGTTTTTGGTCCTAAAGCAACACGGTATTTAAAAGTGGTGGGAAAAATATTGTACAATAGTCGTATATTATAATATTTTTTTTGTTCTTGCTTCCCTTATCAAGCAAGTTAAACTTTTCTATGCATTTGCATATGAAAGGAGGAAGTGAGTTTGATGTTTTGTCTCAATTAGCTTGTTCTTTTTTTATTTTTTTAAATACCCTACTTTGAGCAGTAAGAAAATTTAGTTGGGTGAGTGACTTAATGACTGACCGACGGAATTATCATCGAACATCCAAAACACTGATAGATATTGACATTCTAAACATTTTAAAAAAGTACTTTATGGAAAATCCTTTTCTTAGGAAATACTACACTGGTATTATTTCCTTTTTCCTGAAATAATTATCGTAGAAACCTAAAACTATAAATTTAGTACCATTAAGCAAAAAAAAAGATATTTTCAAAAAGGGACCTTTTGGCATTCTAATTATAATTGAGTAAAAAAAGGTAACCGTTTGTACTTTGGTACTTTTTCTATCTCCTACAATAATGTTTCTAGAAATAAAAAAATTGGAATGTAGAATAATCTTGGGATAAAAGCATTCTGACAAACATAATTTTTAAAAAGTTTTGATTCTAAAAGTGTAAAAGTGTACTTAGGTACTTTTTGACTTTAGAAATTATAATGTGCTACAAAATAAAATTCAAAGGTTCTTATATTAAAATTCGAATTGGTCGGTTTCCATTAAGTACGGAAATACTCATCGTTTTTCTCGATCACTTCTTTTGGTAATTTTTTTTTATAAGCAAATGTGTTGAAAACCCACTAGCTTTGGAACGAAGCTGTGGACGACCTATACCAGACCTTTAATAATGGGTAAGCATGAATTCAGTTTTATACAAAAATAGGTGTTTTTGTTTATTTCGTGTTTTTGTATAAAAACGAAATTTCTGCATTTTTACTCAAATGCATATATCTTTTACAATTTTGAACGGATTTTTTTTAAAACCTTCTTAGTTTCTTCGTATTAGATCAGACTTGAACGTCAATTAGAAAAATGGTTTAATTTTTTTTTTTTTTCTTTGTAAAATTTACAAATTTAGGTAAAATTGAAACAAAATTGTCAATATATCGATTAATAGTCTTTAAAGTGATAATCGGATTGAAAAATTTTGTATGTAAGGTTAATAAAATTAAAATACTTTTAATTTAAAACCAAAACCAATAAAATCGATTATTTTTTCAGGAGATATATTAATATAAGTAAAACCACTTTTTTTTTAAATGATGAAAAATGTTCTACTTTAAAAATTTTGGAGTGGATTTTTGGATTCATCGTAAGATTTAGCATAAAAAATATATGCAAAATGTTGTGGATCGCAAATTTTGTTTAATTTGTAAACTAGTGTAAAATCTAAACTTTAACCCTTCTGCACTCCTTGGGTCAATTTGACCCAATTTTGGTTTTCAAACGGAAAATGTTTCCCTTTAGTTATAAGATATTAACGTGAAACTTTAATTTATCCATTACAGGGACGAAAATTATGGTTTTAAAAGAAAATAATAAAATTTAAATTTTTTCTCCCCCCCCCCCCCCCCCCCCCTCCAAATTAAAAAACACGATTTATACACATTTAATATTCTTTGGGTCAATATGACCCAAGAAGCGATAATGCAAGTTTAGTTCAACTTTACCATTTTTTTCTTCTGAATATAATTGAATTGGGTTCATTTTCATTCAGAATGATAGATCAATAATTTTGTCGGTCAAAGAATCAATAAAATCGCCTTCACTGAATAGTTTTTCATTCAAAATTTTATTATTCTCGTACTGTGGGTGGGATTTTGAGAAACCCGCAAAGGTCCCGCCAACCCCAAAAAAGGGTGAGGTAACAAACCCATAAAACTAACGCCCAATAGCAATTTTCTTTCACTCTCGCAGGCCATGAAGAGCATGATCAATCACCACTTGGTAAATTATCTGGAATCCGATTACTCCTGTTTCGTAGAGTCGTTCTACAGGGGACTTGTTAGCATGATCTTACGACAATCTCCGAGTGGGGTCTTGCAAATAGGATCGATTTTGATGCTCGTAAGGCCCAATGTTATGTGTTGACCCTCAGACGGCTTGTGGAATCAGCATCGTCTGTATCCATAGGTGGCATAGCTATTGAGGATTCAGAAACTCTTGATGCTCTAGGCATGAAAATCCAATGTGATGTTCGTTGGAACAAACATGTTTTTTAAGTGTTGAAAGAAGCATTCAAGTTTCTTAGTTTCCTAAAACGGTGCAAGAATTTCTTCACTCCGTCTGATCTCACTATTTATGCCGCCTATATCCGACCGAGAATGGAATACAACTCGCATATCTGGGCAGGTGCTTCAAGGTCTATCTGATCAGGTGCAAAGGAGTGTGTTGAAGCTCATCAATGACAGTAGGGTATCCAGCTCTATTGACTCGTTGGAGCATAGTCCGAATAAGTGTTGTGCGTCATTGTTATATAGATATAACCACGGTAAGTGTTCAGCTGAGATTGGCGCCTTTCCAGCAGATCACATCCTTTCGTTGTCTACTGTCCAATGTCTTGCACAATGAATTACAGAGAAAATTCGTTTCTCATCAGTCAAACTAGCCCTATGTGGAATTAAATCCCTGCAGAAGTCTACCCAGTCAGCTACACTCAAAAAATTCCTTGTAAAATTACATGAAAAAATTATTAATTTTTTAGCTACCTCCTATTTTACAAGAATTCCTAGTAATTTTACAAGCTTTTAACCAAAAATTTTGTAATTTTACAAGGTTTTCACCAATAAAATTGTAAATTTAAAAATTTTTGGACACCATAAAATTTACAAGGAGATTTCGTAACTTTACTAGATCTTTTGCTAATTCCTATTTTACGAGAATTTCTAGTAATTTTACAATATTTTACCAACTTTTTAACAATAAAATTGTAAATTTACAGTTTTTTGGCGCAATTAAAACTACAAGGAATTCTCGTGAATTTACTAGATTTTTTTTGTAAAATTTTTTTGGAAATTTGTAAAATTACAAAAAAAAAATTGTAAAATTTCAAAAAAAAATTTAAATTTTGATCCAAATTTGTTTGTTAAAAAACAAGGAAAACTGTCAAATATTGGTAAAATGGTAAAATGGTAAAATTACGAGACTTTTCCTAGTAATTTGAAAAAGTTTTTTTTGTATGTGTATAATTTAAAAAAATTCAAATTAAATGTCCACAAACACTACTCCCTCATTCCTTCGCCTCATAATCCATTTTCTAATACCAACGCAATGCATTGCATTAAGTGTTGGCTCAAAGTAAAAAAGGTTGAATTTCAAATTTGATTTAATTTTTTTAATAATTGCTCTGGAAGGGCTTATTTATTTTAGTTTTCTTATTTTTGATTATACTAAAACACGGAATTTTGTTTACATTTTAATGTTGGGTCATATTGACCCAAAGGGTCATAGGAAGGGCACATATACAAGGGATGCAGAAGGGTTAAAAAAAAAAACTTGTATTTTTGTTATTTGACCTATTTGACAAAAACTCAAAGTAATATAACAAGCTTTTTACCAAAAAAAAATGTAAATTTACAATTTTTTGAAGCGATTAAACTTACACATGCAGAAAAATAAATTTTCAACCGAATTTTTCAGTTGTATTAACTCATAATTTGGTTGTAGCTATTTTTTTTTTTTTTGAGTGTGACTACCGAATGTTTTTATTGCTTCAATTATGTATCTGTTGTATCAACCGAATTTAGTTGAGACTACCGATATTCAACATGTGTATCAACCGATTTTAAGTTGTATTACACAAATCAATAAAATTTTTGCACAGACATTTTGAACACATTTTCTGAAGTATTCTGGCCTCCTTAACACGAATCTGTCATCAGAAAAGTTGTATCAAACCGCCTTCTCGAGATATGGACATTTTAATTTTTTGTGGACAAAGCCCTCAAAACCGACAATTTTTTATTGGAATAGTGTATGTTAAAGTTATACATATTTTTTCTATTGGAATTCCCAATAAAATTACCCAACTTTTACGAGAAATCCGGACTCGATACGATCAAGGATACCATCAGCACATTATAAGGAAGTTCAAAATGTCCTTTTGTTGGTTATGTTCTTATAGTTAGCCGAATTTTGCAATAAACTTAAGAAGATATGTAAAGAAGACACTCCAATAAAGAGAACCTGGGGTTAAAATCCAAAATCCAATGAGTATATCCAGAAATATTTGCAAGAGAAATCAAAATTTTTAACCAAATTTTAATATTTTTTATACCCTCCACTCACTCTAGTGATAGAGGGTATATAAATATAAGTTTGTCATTCCGTTTGTAACACCTCGAAATATTGGTCTAGGACCCCATAAAGTATATGTATTCATGATCCTCGATCGATTTTAAGACGATCTAGCGATGTTCGTCCGTCCGTCCGTCCGTCCGTCCGTCCGTTCGTCCGTCTGTCCGTCTGTCTGTCTGTTTAAAACACGCTAACTTTTGAAAGACTTTACGGAGGCTCCTGAAGTTTGGCACATATGTTGGGCATTTACCTGGTCAGGTTGGTATTGCTATCCAGCGAAATCGGTCCAGTGGTTCAAAAGTTATGAGCAAAAGCCTGAATTTCGGCAAGGGTTTTTCGTGAATTTATGAGATAAAAAGCACTATAACTTTCGAAAATCAATTCTGAGGATGCTGAAGCTTGGCATATATATTTTGCGTTCCTCCAGCCTAGTTCGTCTTGAATTTCATCCAAATCGGTCTAGTGGTTCAAAAGTTATTAGCAAAACCGTTAATATCAGATTAGCTTCACCTTAAGAGTCCCCGCACAACAATGTCGGAGCGGTTGACGGTTTCGGTCTTGGGAGAGTATAGGCGCAAAACAAAGGCGGCAGCGGAAAATTCAGTCAAACGTTTCATTCAGTCAAATATTCACCTTATTTTTTCACTTTTTCTAAACAGTTTTATTTAATTTTATTATTTTGTTTTAATATCAATATATTTTTTTCATATTGATTCGTTTTTTGTGTTTTTTTTTTAGAATTTTATATATTTTTTTTTTAGAGATCACATTTTTTGTTTACTTTATCGAAAATAATCGAAATATTTATAAAAATGTGGTAACATTTTCATATCAAAAATTAAAAGAGAGAGAGAAACCGACACAAAAATAAAATTGATTTTATTCAAGCGGTTTTCGGTCGAGCGTTTTTTCTTGCCAAATTTGTATGAAAAACACGTCACCGACATTGTTCTGCGGGGACTCTAAATTCACGTGGTGAAAACCTGTTAAACCTGTTTTAAAACCATTGGTAAGTCACAAAAATATTTTATAACGTATTTTTGTCACTCAAAATATTTTTATACCAAAACAAAAAAAAAAAAAATACACTCGAAAAAAATTTTACACTCAAAAAAAATTTTACATTCAAAAAAAAACTAGTAAATTTTTTTTGAATGTAAAATTCGAAAAAAATTTTACACTCAAAAAAAAAATTAGTTTTTTTTTCAAAAATTACTAAAAAAAAAAAATTTTTACACAAAATAAAATATTTCTAATCATAACTGTTATTTTTTCACGTTAGCAAATTTACTATCACTTAAAATGGGCATTCTGGAGGGTATTCATAGATTCGGCCAAGTCGAATTTAACTTTTCTACTTGTTTTCATTATTTTTTTTTTTGTTCCAATTTTTATGATTTTTTGTTAAAATTGAAAAAAAAAAATAAACACCAATCTGACATCAGAAAAATTGTATCAAATCGCCTTCTCGAGATATAGGCATTTTTAATTTTTGTGGACCAGGCCCATCAAACCGACAAATTTGTTAATATTGGAATGGTGTATGTTAAAGTTATTCATATTTTTTTTATTCGAATTCCCAACAAAATTATCAAACTTTTGCAAAAAAAAACCCGGCCTCGATACGATCAAGGATACCATCAGGACATGTTAGAAAGTTGAAAATTTCCTTTTTTCGTTTTAGCTTTATACCTATCCAAATTTCTCAAGAAATTTTAATGCTGATATGTAAAGAAGACACTCCAATAAAGAGAACGTGGGGTTAAAATCTAAAATCTATTGAGTATATCCAGAAACATTTGCAAAACAAGCCAACTTCGTTTGTTTTGAATGCTTAATCATCAAAAAAATAAAGTGCCTATATCTCGAGAAGATGATTCGATAAAAATTTTCTGGTGACAGCTTTTTGTTTAGGAGGCCAAAATACTTTAAGAAATGTATTTTAATTTTTATTTAATTTAATTTTAACAAAAAACCATAAAAATTGGTACAAAAAATTAATGAAAAACAAATACTCGGATTTGGTCCAAAATTTTGACTTCTTTTACAAATATTTCTGGATATTCTCTATGGATTTTGGATTTTAGACCCTTCTCTTTATTGGTGTGTCAACTTTACACATCTGCTTTGAACAGGAAGTTTCTTGCAAAATCGGATACTTATAAGGACATAACCAAAAAAAGAACATTTTGAACTTCCTCATAATGTCCTGATGTTATCCTTGATCGTATCGAGTCCGGATTTCTCGCAAAAGTTAGGTAATTTTATTGGTAATTCGAAAAAAAAAATATGAATAACTTTGACATACATTTTTCTAATATAAAACAAGTAAGAAAATTATAGTCGGTCAAGACCGACCATATAATACTCTACACCAGAGTTTCCCGGACCATGGGTCCCAAGTTCAAACATGGACTGATTAGATCTATATTTTGTCAAATCTTTAATAAGTGTAAAAAGCAATCACTAATCAAATTTGAGTGGAATGGGCTTCTTTTTGTTGACAATAAATCGCTTCAACTGAATATGGGGCGAAATTTCCACATGGGACCTAAGTCCAAAATGGTCCGATGATAATTAGATTTGATAAGGTTATTAAAGTACGCGTTTAACATACACAAACAGAATTTTAATTAAATATTTTCTATTTTCATGAAAATTGAGAGATTTATGTGAAAATCGGGAAGGTGGTTTGTATGGGGGCTACTAGAAGAACTGGTTCGATTTCTTTAAAATTCGGAATGGTGATTTGCGTGTATAAAACATTAATTCCTGCCAAATTTTGAAAAGATACCTATTAAAATGCGACTATTAGAGTCATTTGAGCCAAAACTAAAGAGGACCTTTGTATGGGGGCTAGGTCTAAATATGGACCGATTTTCAATAGGCTTCGTCCTTGGGCCAAAAGAGGCGTAAGTTTTAAATTTCAAGTCAATTGATCGAGAGTTGCGACCTGTATCGTGTTTACACCGTTTACATGGACAGACAGACGGACGGACAGACGGACGGACGGACGGACATCGCTAAATCGACTCAAAAAGTGATTCTAAGTCGATCGGTATACTTAAAAGTGGGTCTAGGACCAATATTTCGGGAAGTTACAAACATCAGCACAAACTCAGTATACCCTGTACCACAGTGTGGTGTAGGGTATAAAAATTTGTCTGTTTTGAGAGCTTAGTCCGCAAAAAATTAAAATGCCTATATCTCGAGAGCTTGGCCCTACCGAATTCATCATCTTTGTCACAAAACCTTCCAGTTCCAACTCCGGTTCTATACAACGGATTCCAAAATACTTTTCATTACAAATTTTAAAATACCTAGCTACGAAAGGCGCATTTAATTTCGCTTAACTAAAATTTTTCATATTGCCCTCCCTCACTTATACTTTTTTGTTATCAAGAGCTAGAATTTGTTTCTTTTATTTCAAGTATTATTATTTTAGGTCGTAAAACAATTTTCTTAATGATACTTTATGTATTAATGTATAAAATTCTGTAAGAGGGTGGGTGTGTATATTTGTGTGTTTCTATGTATTTAATATTCGTATACATGTATTTTAATGTGAGAATTTAATTTGTTATTAAAAGTTACAAACAAGAAAAGTCTTCTGTGTTATATTGTATATCGAGGGCCTATATTCAAAACCCTCTATCTAAAAAAACACAACTTTTCAGGAGAGCCAAAAAACTGTTTATTTCGCGTATTATTAGAGTAATTAAAATTCGATATTCTACAATATTTTTTTAAATCAACTACTGAATCTCACATATGATTCGTTTTTAAAATTTTGCACTATTGGGGGTTTTAGAGGATAGATAGAGGGTTTTGTTTCTCAAAAATATTAAGTACATGAATGAAAATGGTCAGATAGAGGGTTTTGCATTTTAATAAAAATTGATTATTATGATTTCATTTACGACATCGTTAAATTTTTAACGTAATTTATTAATCATAACGGCTTAAAAAAAATTCCGAAATCGCGGCTTTGGTCCACAGATGCGGATTTTTAAGACAAAAATTATTTTTTTTACCGAATTCGTCTCAAAAGTTGACAAACTGTTGAGTATGTTATGTAAAAAATAGTAAAAAAATTAAAAACGCGATTTTGGTCCACAGATGCTGATCAGCATCGGGATTTTTAAGATTAAAATTTTTGTTTTATAATGTACACAAGACATCCAAATTTTGAGCCATATTTTTCAAAAAAGTCAAACAAGAATTTTCAGAAAAAATTAGCATCAGTGGACCAAAATCGTGGTTCTAGAATTTTGTTGACAAATTCATGTGCAGCATGCAAAAATTAGTATGAAAACATGTAATGCATGATGAAATTATTAAAAAAAATATTTATGAATTAATTATATGAAATGATAGAGGGTTTTGCATTCAGAAAAATTAATTGTGTAAGAGATAGAGAAAACCAAAAATGCAAATAAAATATCAAAAAAAAAATATTTTTGTTCTGAATTTTACACCATAGATGAGGGCCGTTTTACTGAATATTTTGCCATCAAAAAGTCACTTTCGTGAAAAAGGAAGATAGAGGGTTTTGAATATAGGCCCTCGATATGTATGTTTGTATAACTGACGTACTTTACTTTTACAAGTACCTACTTTCGTTTCCTTTTCCCAGCATCAAGTGTACAAATATGTAAACACTTGAATTTAGGAACTTTTATGTACTTGTATATTTGTATGTATTTGTACTTAATTTGCCAATGAAAGAGATAAGGGAAAGAAGTAGAAAAACATAATTCTTAAGGTAAATTATGTATAAGATGCAATTATCGTCAAAATATTAATTAAGTTTAAAAATTAAATTTTTAAGGTTATTTTTATTTTTATTAATATTGAGTATATCAAGTCAAATGAATCATGAAAACTGTAATGACTTCATAAAAAATTCTGTAAAAACAAGTGCATTAAGTAAATGTTATTTAGCAATGTTCATTTTTACTATATTGTTTATTACCGATTTCAAATAAATATTTTTTTATTTGCTATCAAATTTTTAACTTCCGTTTTTGCTACATGTTTGTCTAATCTTTAGTAGAAAATATTATAGGTTTTAACAATATTTTGTTTTTATATTGGTAAATAATTTTTAAAGCTGCAGCGGACACCACCTCAGCTAACGACTAAAAAAAGAAAATAAGAATTACTGTTTTTATTTTATTAGAACTATAAAAAGGTTTGTAACTTGGATTTGTAAACTGGTTAATAACATTGTGCTACACCAAAAATATGCAAGGTTTGACATGAAAATTCGAGTCGGTAAGAGTCCATAGAGTACTCAGGGCAGGGGCGTATCCAGGATTTTATTTCGGTGGGGACCCAACATTTTTTTCAATTTTTTTTTACAAAAAATTTACATTACAGCACATGTTTAAGAATTTTCTTGATGTTTTCCTTAAACTGAATGCAACACAATCAGGTTCTTCATTTTTGCGTAAGTTTCAAACTGTTCGGGGGAAAAAAATATACTTTTTTTAATATTTTAAAATTTTTTGAGAGACTTAAGCCTTTTTTTTAAGTTGAATTGTATCAGATGCTGAAAAACTTTACAAAGAGGATTGTAGTAATCTGAATTTTTTTAAAAAGTCTAAGATTTTATGACAATTTCCAGTTAAGACAAATTTTGTTATAGAAAAAGTCAAAGCTTCTAAATCATATTTTCAATGGAAAACGTTTCTCGGGAAAAAATCACTTTAGAAAATGATTCTGTCAAAGGACTCCGATTGTAAGACATTTTCCCAGAATCTGGGATATTTCTAGTCTAGTACATTTACTCAGATTCTAAAACATTCTACACAAAAAGTTTTAGATTCTGATAAAATCTTCGCTTTTTCTATAAGAAAAATAATTCAGATTCTGAGACCTTTTTAAAAAGAAAACAGTATAAAAAAGTCTTAGATTCTAAAACCTTTTTCCTAAAGAAAAATTCTCGGATTCTAAAAATAAATTTCCTATAGAAAAAGTCTAAAATTCTAAGACATTTCTCCTATAGAAAAAGTCTCAGATTCTTAGACATTTTTCCTATAGAAAAATTTTCAAATTCTGAGACATTTTTCCTATAGATAAGGTCTCAGATTCTTTGACATTTTTTCTATAGAAAATGTCTCAGATTCTCAGACATTTTTTCTACAGAAAATTTCTTAGATTCTAAGACATTTTTCTTATCGAAAAAGTCTCAGATGATTAAACACTTTTCCTATAAAAAGATTTTCAAATTCTTAGACATTTCCCTATAGAACAAGTCTCAGATTCTGAGACATTTTGCCTATAGGAAATTGTCAGATTCTGAAACATTTTTCATATAGAAAAAGCCTCAGATTCTAAGATATTTTTCCTTAAGAAAAAGTCTCAGATTCTGAAATATTTTTCCCATAGAAAAATACTCAGATTCTTAGACATTATTCTTATTGAAAAATATATTTTTACAATAGAAAAAGTCTCAGATTTTGAACATTTTTCTACGCCAAAAGTCTCAGCTTGTGTCTCTGAGACATTTTTCCAATACACAAAATCTTAGATTTTGAGATAATTTTCATTAAGAAAAATTCGTTATTCTGAGACATTTTTTGTAAAAAAAGTATAAGATTCTGAGATATTTTCGTAGATTATAAGAAAAATTCTGAGAAATTTTCCTATAGAAAGTTTTCAGATTCTAAGACATTTTTCATATATAAAAGCCTCTAAGAATTTTTTTATAGAAAAAATCGCAGATTTTGAGACATTTTTCAGATTCAGAGACATTATTCCTATAGAAAGTTCTCAGATTCTGAAAAATTTTTCATATAGAAAAGCCTCAGATTCTGAGAATTCTTTATAGCAAAAGTCTCAGATTTTGAGACATTTTTCCTATGGAAATTTTTTCCGGCCATTGGAGATTTGCTAAAAATGACTAAACGAATTGATCAAGAAAAACTATAAGTACCCCTAAGTCAGTGGCGATTTTGAGGGAAATTGCGAAAAATTGATTTTGGTCGATCCCATTGTTGTCCCAACATTAAAATTTTAGGATATGTTCGTTTGGACTTGCACTTTAAGAATACCAAGTAAAAAAAAAAAATCGGGGGATACTTCCCCCATTTCCTCCACCCTTTGCCCCAACGTTTAAATAAGAGGGGCACCCCTTCCTTTTTTTGGAAATTTTTTTTGTTATGTAGAGCGTATTATAAGCTTTAAAACAAACAAAAATGGGCTCTGTAGCTGCAATAGCACTTATGA
Source organism: Pegoplata infirma (assembly GCA_963921195.1). Classification (NCBI taxonomy): domain Eukaryota; kingdom Metazoa; phylum Arthropoda; class Insecta; order Diptera; family Anthomyiidae; genus Pegoplata; species Pegoplata infirma. Next base: position 176,003,427 of record OY992536.1, read on the forward strand.
CATTAAATTTTTAAGGTTTAAGTGTATTGCGATTTGGAGATTTTGGGGGAAATTGTGAAAAATTTTGATTTTGAGCGATTCCATTGTTGTCCGAAAATAAAAATTTTAAAATATATTCTTTAGGACTTTCTATATAAGATTATGAAGTAAAAAAAAATCGGAGTATACCATCCTTCCCATTTTCTCCTCCCTTTATCACGACCTTAAAATAAGGGAGGTAACCCTTATTTTATTCGAAAATTTTTTGGTTATGGTAGGTCTTATAGAGCATATTATGAGCTTCGAAATAAACCAAAAATGGGCTTCCTAGCTGCAATAGAACCAACGATTTTGGGGAAAATTTTGACCCTCCATATTTTCGGCCTCTGATGACTTAGAGGACTGAAAATTTGCATTTGTTAGTTTTTTACGTAGTGTAAGAACTAAAGCAAATTTCATCAATATCGGAGGGGGTCCAAAATATTCACGATTAGGGATGAGATTTTAATGCACTAAAAAATCGAAAATATGCACTGAAAACCCTGAAAATATGCACTAAAAAATAAAATTTGTGCAATAAAATTGTTGTTTTCTTGCGAAAAACTTCTAAAAAATTTAAAAAATATCCCCGGGTTTTAATAGTGGGCAATTCCAAAAATGTTCGCCCAACTGTTCGGAAACATGCCTTTGGACGCCACTGAGAATTTGGCTCATAGATATCCACGTTTATATGAGATATGTTGCATTATTGGATTTTCAAAATTTGCTGTAGTTTTCAAGTTATCGCGGGTCAAAGTTCGACTTTTTTACCAAAAGTCAGAAAAATACATGACGTTTAACGTGCTCTAACTTTTTAACTAGTAATACGATTATCACAAGTAATGGCTCATATGAAAGCTTAATTCTTCTTCTTTTAGGAAATATTTTTAAAAGCATACGATTTTTTTCAGAAGTGTTGCAAAAATTCGAAAACATTTTTTTTTGCGAATATTTAAAAAAACACATCTTCGATTTTTTTTAAAAAAAGTTTGGTGATAAACAATACTGTTTTGTACAACATATCCAAAATTCAGAGTGGGATCCCAATGGGATCAAAAAATATTCTGGTTTTAGTACGAAGTTCTTAAATTTTACCTTCCCGGCTAAAAATGTTGTATATCATCATATATGTTATCATATATGAGACCATATACAGTATCATATATAGTATCAAATATGGTCTCATATATGAACATATTCCAAAATTATTCCAAAATATGTGATCATATATTAGATCATTTATTGAAACATATATTGGATCATATATTGAATCATATATTGGATCATATATGATGTTGTTTTTAATTTGTTTTACATTATTTTTAATATTTTTTATTTATTTTTTTATCTTAAACTATGTATATGTAATAGATTATTATGTATATATTCACCAGAATTGCAAACGATGTACGTAAGTATAATTAAAAATAAAAAATATTTTTTTATTCATTACTGGTGTTTTTCATATATTTTAATGGACACCTTTAGTTAGATGATTTTGATTATTTAGTTACTATCGTTTGCATTTTTGGTGACCATATAAAATTATATAATTAATCTTATAGATACGAGAATACATTTTGATATTAAAAATAAATAAATTGAACATAAAAGATCTAATATATCAAGTCTTTCGATTGATATCAATTACGAAAGATGGGAACAAAGGGCTTATTACAGGAACGATGATTTCCTTTGTGTTTTCTTGTTTTAGTGTTAATTTCGATTATCTTCAGACTTATCGTTTTTGTTAAAAAAGTCAAAATCTAAAAAAAAATAGATATAAAATAATATTAGTATGTATATAAGATATTTCTAGAATTTTTATTATATTGAATTATTACCAACAACAGCATTTGGTGCTAACCCAGCAAAAAATAAACGAAGTGGTTCAAAAAGAATTAGTGGTTTCACTATATACAAATTAGCGATAGGTGCTGAACTTCATATTCCTTAGGAAGTACTTTTAAAATCACTTCCAAAAATGCTACAAAATAACAATAAAAACATCTTTCGCCAGTTCTTAGCTTAATGATTTTGAAGTACCTTTTTCATATGTTCTTAGGAATCAAATAAAATCACCACAACATATGAACTTCTTTTTCAACTGAAACAATTTGAATGAGGGTGATACACGAAGTATGCAATTTTTTTTTTCTACGTCCAGCTTCAAATAGATTTAGGTTTTGCAAAAATGGTGACAAAATTTGGTATATGCATTTCATTTCTCTTTATTTAGAGCTTAAAAAATCGAAAAGACGAAAATCGATTATTGATAAATTTTTTAAATTTCTTATCTTATATCAAAAAAAGTTGGTCCTAAATTAAATGAATACATTTACGAACTAAAGCGGATGTTGCTGCAACACATTATTAAAGATTGTTTAAGCTTTTTAGAAAATTGAGGTATAGGCTTGTGGTCAAAACAAACTTGTGAATCAATTCGCCGTGAATTTTTATAGTTTTGTGATCTCTATAATTGCTCCTTTTTTAATTCGAAGTATATACGTTAGATTATCAATAAAATTAATTTTTCTATCACGTAAGGTTTTTAAGATATTCGCGTTTTAATATTGAAATATTTGGATCTCCTCTGTAACGTATTCTTAAGTTGCTCAAACACAATAGAACTCGATTTAGTAAAAATAAGGCATCTTTATTCCAAATCTGACATCCAAATTTTTCTATCGCGTACTGTTTTTGGAATATTGGCGTTTGAAAAACAAAAACTCTACTGTTACGCACTTACATATATTCTTTATAAATCACACTAAAATTTTCAAACGCGAATATCTCAAAAACAGAACATGCTTGAAAATTGTGGATTGCAGTTTTGGAATCAGGAGGTCCATTTTATATGAAATCAAGTCCTATTTCGTGGAAGCAATGTAAGAATACGTAACAGTGGACCCCTAAAAGTGCTTTTTTTACTTTTTAACAGCGAATATCTCAAAAACGGTACGTGCTAGAAAAATTTGGACGGTAGATTTGCAAGCAGGAGACCAAAATCTATAAGGACCAGTTAGAAATTTCACTGGAAGGTTTTTGCTGTCGAACAGTGTTTTTAGTGTAAATATTACAAAAAAATACTCTTTCAATCAATCTTACAAAAATAAGTGAAAAAACAAGTAAGAAAGCTATATTCGGCTGTGCCGAATCTTTAAATACCCTCCACCAATGTGATGATTTAAAAAACAAAAAAGTTTGTTTTATTTATACCTCAGAAAATAAAAAAGTACCAAAAAGTGTACTTTCGGTACTTTTAATAAAAGGTACTTTTTATAGAAGGTACTTTTTATAAAAGGTACTTTTTATAAAAGGTACTTTTTATAAAAGGTACTTTTTATAAAAGGTACTTTTTATAAAAGGTACTTTTTATAAAAGGTACTTTTTATAAAAGGTACTTTTTATAAAAGGTACTTTTTATAAAAGGTACTTTTTATAAAAGGTACTTTTTATAAAAGGTACTTTTTATAAAAGGTACTTTTTATAAAAGGTACTTTTTATAAAAGGTACTTTTTATAAAAGGTACTTTTTATAAAAGGTACTTTTTATAAAAGGTACTTTTTATAAAAGGTACTTTTTATAAAAGGTACTTTTTATAAAAGGTACTTTTTATAAAAGGTACTTTTTATAAAAGGTACTTTTTATAAAAGGTACTTTTTATAAAAGGTACTTTTTATAAAAGGTACTTTTTATAAAAGGTACTTTTTATAAAAGGTACTTTTTTTAAAATGTACTTTTTATAAAAGGTACTTTTTATAAAAGGTACTTTTTATAAAAGGTACTTTTTATAAAAGGTACTTTTTATAAAAGGTACTTTTTATAAAAGGCACTTTTTATAAAAGGTATTTTTATAAAAGGTACTTTTTATAAAAGGTACTTTTTATAAAAGGTACTTTTTATAAAGATACTTTTTATGAAAGGTACTTTTTATAAAAGGTACTTTGAATAAAAGGTACTTTTTATAAAAGATACTTTTTATTAAAGGTACTTTTTATAAAAGGTACTTTTTATAAAAGGTACTTTTTATAAAAGGTACTTTTTATAAAAGGTACTTTTTATAAAAGGTACTTTTTATAAAAGGTACTTTTTATAAAAGGTACTTTTTATAAAAGGTACTTTTTATAAAAGGTACTTTTTATAAAAGGTACTTTTTATAAAAGGTACTTTTTATAAAAGGTACTTTTTATAAATGGTACTTTTTATAAATGGTACTTTTTATAAAAGTTACTTTTTATAAAAGGTACTTTTTATAATAGGTACTTTTTATAAAAGGTACTTTTTATAAAAGGTACTTTTTATAAAACGTACATTTTATAAAAGGTACTTTTTATAAAAGGTACTTTTTATAAAAGGTACTTTTTATAAAAGGTACTTTTTATAAAAGGTACTTTTTATAAAAGGTACTTTTTATAAAAGGTACTTTTTATAAAAGGTACTTTTTATAAAAGGTACTTTTTATAAAAGGTACTTTTTATAAAAGGTACTTTTTATAAAAGGTACTTTTTATAAAAGGTACTTTTTATAAAAGGTACTTTTTATAAAAGGTACTTTTTATAAAAGGTACTCTTTATAAAAGGTACTTTTTATAAAAGGTACTTTTTATAAAAGGTACTTTTTATAAAAGGTACTTTTTATAAAAGGTACTTTTATAAAAGGTACTTTTATAAAAGGTACTTTTTGTAAAAGGTACTTTTTATAAAAGGTACTTTTTATAAAAGGTACTTTTTATAAAAGGTACTTTTTATAAAAGGTACTTTTTATAAAAGGTACTTTTTATAAAAGGTACTTTTTATAAAAGGTACTTTTTATAAAAGGTACTTTTTATAAAAGGTACTTTTTATAAAAGGTACTTTTTATAAAAGGTACTTTTTATAAAAGGTACTTTTTATAAAAGGTACTTTTTATAAAAGGTACTTTTTATAAAAGGTACTTTTTATAAAAGGTACTTTTTATAAAATGTACTTTTTATAAAAGGTACTTTTTATAAAAGGTACTTTTTATAAAAAGTACTTTTTATAAAGGAACCTTTTATAAAAGGTACTTTTTATAAAAGGTACTTTTTGAAAACGGTACAGAATTTTCGGAAAGTACTTGTTCCAGAATGTTTTATTTCAGGATCCTACATTCTAAATTTCAAGTTTGAATAAAACTTCAGTAAATGAAAAAAAGTACCAAAAGTACTTTTTTACCCATTTTACCTCAGTAGAATCAACATTGGCAAAACCCGAGCCTTAGTGAATATTTTTTCCGGAAGGTGAACCGACATTGCAAATTTCCATTTTCTAGTTCCATTATTTAAGGAAATATAAAATGTAACAAAAGTACATATTTTTACCCTTTTTACCCTATTAGAAAAATCATTGGCAAAAACCCAGCCTTAGGGGATCTATATTCCGGGAGGTGAACATACAGTCCAAATTTCAAGTCTATGTGACAATTTTTTAAGGAAATATAAAAGGTGCCAAAAGTACAGACTTTTTTTCCTTTTTACCCTCTTAGAATCAACATTGGCAATAATCCAGCCGTACTGGATCTATATTCTAGGATGTGAACATACTGTCCAAATTTCAAGTTTCTATGACCATTACTTCAGGAGATATAAAAAGCACCAAAAGTACAGTTTTTTTACCCTTTTGACCCCCTTAGAATTAACAATGGCAAAAATCCAGCCTTAATGGATCTATATTCCGGGAGGTGAACATTAGAGGTGTCCTTAAAAACGAAAATCACCTTTTTATACCTGGTAGGGTCCTATATTGTTCTTTAGTATCTAAAAATGAGTGAGCCAAAATTTGGGGACAATCGGCTAAAAATAACTCGTGCCGAAAATGGATTGAAGTTTTGGGACATTCTTATAAGAACGAAAAACTCGTTTTTTCTAGTTTTTGGAAAAACATTGGTATTTAATATTTTTTGTTAAATTTTTTGTAAAATAATATGAAAATGGTACTAAATTACCTTTTCAAAACGACTAATAAAATTAAAATCGGATGAAAAATAAGCATTTTACGAATACATGCCCCAGACCATTGTATGGTTTTTAGAGCCAAAATTTCAAAATTTTCAAAATTTTTAGGCAAAAAAATAGTAAAAATTTAATTTTACTTTATGATCAAATTGAAAACATGTTTAAGATTAAAAATAGCAGATATGGTAGTCAAGCTTTTTTTTTATTTGGCGCGGGTAGTGATAAAATTTCCGCGGATTCCAAATAAAATGCGTTTTTCTACAATAATTAAGCAAATTTTTGAAAATTTGTGCTCTATTGTGCGGATCGAAGTGTAAAACGTAAATTCTGTAACTTTTGAGAAATCGGATATATGCAGATATTTTGTATTATAGAAATGTATAACGTCTCAAATTTGTCATTTCACCTCGACGAAAAGGGGTTAAAGATGCCCGAATTCACAAAAAATTTACAGAATTTATGTATTTCACTTCGTATAATACAATACAGAAAATTGTTTCCCATATTTGCTAAATTATTTTAGAAAAACTCATTTTCTTTGGAATCCGCGGAAATTATATCACTACCCACGCCAAATGAAAAAAAAAGTTAGACTACCATATCTGTTAGTTTTTATCTATAACATGTATTTAATATAATTATAAAGTAAAATTTAATTTTTTTTATTTTTTTGCCTAAAAATTTTGAAAATTTTCAAATTTTGGCTTTAAAAACCATGCAATGGTCTGGGGCATGTATGCGTAAAATGCTTATTTTTCATCAGATTTGAATTTCTTTAAGCTTTTTGGAAAGGTAATTTATTACCATTTTCATATTACTTAACAAAAAAATTAACAAAAAATATCATATACCAATATTTTTCAAAAAACTAGAAAAAACGTGTTTTTTCATCAGATAAGAGTGTCCCAAAACTTCAATCCATTTTCGGCACGAGTTATTTTTATCCGATTGTCTCCAAATTTTGGCTCACTCATTTTTAGATACAAAACTACAATTTAGGACCCTACCACGTATTAAAAAGTGATTTTGAAAAATTACCTTAGTCGTTAGGACACCTTTAGTGAACATACAGTCCAAATTTCAAGTCTCTATGATCATTATATCAGAAGATTTAAAAAGTACCAAAAGTACAGTTTTTTTACCATTTTTACCCCCTTACCATTGGCTAAACTCCAGCCATAGTGGATCTATATTGCGGGAGGGTAACATACAGTCCAAATTTCAAGTCTCTATGACCATTATATCGGGAGATATAAAAAGTACCAAAAGTACAGTTTTTTACCCTTTTTACCCCCTTAGAATCAACATTGGCAAAAATCCAGCCTTGGTGGATCTTTATTCCGGAAGGTCAAACTACAGTCCAAATTTCAAGTCTCTAACTTCAGCGGTTTGGGCTGGGCGATGATGAATGAGTATGTCAGTCAGTCATATTACTCTTTTATATATATAAACTAGCTAACTCGCCCGGTACTTCGTTACCGGTTAGCTGTAAAAAAAAAAAACTTTATTACTTCAAATTCTTATTAATTTTTAATTAAACATAAAAATTGTTAGTTTCGACCTTTAAAATATTATATTTTGAGTAGATTTAAAGTTGCAAAAAATTTTATTTTGGCGAAACGATCCCATAATTCAATCTTTGTGTTTCAAGGAACATTAGTGCATAAGGAACAATATGTACCAAATTGAAGCGAAAATTCAAAATTTTATTTTCCCAGAATGTAATTTCCGCGAGTGGATCGTAAAGTGCCAATTTTAAGTATCTCTACTTTCTCCCTTTTTCCCCATTAGAAGCAGAATTTTCATAAAAGTACTTATTTTAGAATGTTATTCCCGCGAAAGGATCGTACAGTCCAAATTTTAAATATTTAGGACCATTAATTCAGCAGATACCAAATTGCCCTACTTTCCCCATTTTCCCCCTTAAAAGCAGAATTTACTAAAAAAAGTGCTTCTTCCAGAATGTTATTTCCGCTAGAGGATCGTACAGTCCAAACTTCAAGTATCTAGAACCATTAGTTCAGCAGATACAAAACAGTTCAAAATTCAAGTATCTAGGACCATTAGTTCAGCAGATACAAAATTGCCTACGTTTCCCCCTTTTCCATCTATAAAACAAATTTTTAAAAAAAGTACTTCTTTCAGCATGTTTTTTCCGCGAGAGGATCGTACACTCCAAATTTCAAGTATCTAGGACCGTTAGTTCAGTAGATACAAAATTGCCCTAATTTCCCCCTTTTTCCGTAGAAGCGAAATTTTAAAAAAAGTTCTTCCATTAGAATGTTGTTTCCGCAAGAGGATTCAAATTTCAAATTTGCCCTACTTTCCCTCTTTTTTCCCCTATAGAAGCAGATTTTTCCAAAAAAGTACTTCTTCCAGAATGTTATTTCCGCGATAGGATCGTACAGTCCAAACTTCAATATCGAGGACCATTAGTTCAGCAGATACAAAATTTCCCTTCTTTCCCCCTTTAAAAAGTAATTTTCAAAAAAGTACTTCTTGCAATATGTTATGCCGCGAGATGATCCTATATTGCAAATGTCATGTTTTTAAGACCATTAGTTTAAAATTTACCAAATTGCCCTATTTTCCCCCTCTTGGCCCTCCTTACAACCAAAATTTTCAAAAAGTGTATTTTTCAAAAAATTATTTCCGCGAGAGGATCAAAACTTAAAGTTTTAGTTCAGAAGATACAAAATTGCCCTAATTTCCCCCTACTACTTTTTTCAAGATGTTGTTTTTGCGAGATGATCCTAGAGTTTAAATTTCAAGTTTCTGGAACCATTTGTTTAAAAGATAAATAATGTACCGATTTTCCCTATTTCCCCCCCCCCTTTCCCACCGTGGAGGAGGAATTTTTCAAACAATATTTTTTTCGGAATGTTGTTTCCGCGAGAGGATCCTTAAGACCAAACTTCACGTTTCTGGGACTATTTGTTCAGAAGATAAAAAATTCACCGATTTTCCCTATTTTCCCACCCTTGGAGGCGGAATTTTCAAAAAAAATTTGTTTTCCGCATGTTAATTCTGCGAGAGGATCCTAGAGTCCAAATTTCAAGTCTCTGGGACCATTTGTCCAGAAGATAAAAAATGTACCAATTTGCTCTATTTTCCCCACCTTGGAGGCGGAATTTTCAAAAAAATAGTTTTTTAGTTTTTTTTTTCGCGAGAGGATTATAGAGTCCAAATTTCAAGTTTCTAAAACTATTAGTTCAAAATATACAAAATCCCCCAAAGGGCCCTACTTTCCCCCTTAGAAGTGGAATTTTTAAAAAAGTTCTTTAAGTATGTTATTTTTGCGAAAGGATCGTTCAGTTCAAATTTCAAGAATCTAGGAACATTAGTTCAGCAGATTCAAAATTGCCCTTCTTTCCCCCTTTTTCCCCCAGAATTTTGAAAAGTACTTTCTTAAGAATGTTATTTCCGCGAGAGGATCATTCAGCCAAATTTGAAGTATCTAGAACCATTAGTTCAGCAGATACAAAATTGCCCTACCTTCCCCGTTTTCCCCCTTGAAATCGGAATTTTCAAAAAAGTACTTCTTTCAGAATGTTAATTCCAAGAGAGAGGATCGTGCAGTCTAAATTTCAAGTATCTAGGACCATTAGTTCAGCAGATACAAAATTGCCCTACTTTCCGCCTTTTCCCCCTTAGAAGCGGAACTTTCCACAATAAGTACTTTTTCCGCAAGATTTAAATTTTAAGTATCTAGGATCATTAGTTCAGCAGATACAGAATTGCCCTACTTTCCACCTTTTCTCCCTTTAGAAGGAGAACTTTTAAAAAAATACTTCTTCTAGAATGTTCTTTCCGCGAGAGGATCGTACAGTCCAAACTTCAAGTATGTAGGACTATTAGTTAATTAAATTCAAAATTGCCCTACTTTCTCTCTTTTCCCCCCGTAGAAGCAGAATTTAAAACAAAGTACTTCTTTTATAATGTTATATCCGCGAGAGGATTGTACAGTTAAATTTTAAGTATCGAGGACCATTAGCTTAGCAGATACAAAATTGCCCTACCTTCCCCTTTTCCCCCCCTTTAAAGTAGAGTTTTCAAAAAAGTACTTCCTTGAGAATGTTATTTCCGCGAGAGGATCGTACAGTCCAAATTTCAAGTATATAGGACCATTACTTCAGCAGATACAAAATTGCCCTACTTTTCCCCTTTTTCCCACTCAAAATCGGAATATTTAAAAAAGTACTTCTTTCAGAATGTTATTTTCGCGAAAAGATCGTATAGTCCAAATTTCAAGTCTCCCGGACCATTAGTTCAGCAGATCCAAAATTGCCCCCTTTTCCCCCTTAGAGGCGGAATTTTCCAAAAAGTCCTCCATTCGAATTTTATTTCCGCGAAAGGATTGTGCAGTCCAATTTTCAAGTATCTAGGACTATTTGTTCAGCAGTTACAAAATTGGCCTACTTCCCCCTTTTTCCCCCTTAAAGAAGAATTTTTTAAAAAGTATTTCTTTCCGAATGTTATTTCCGCGGGAGGATCGTACAGTCCAATTTTCAAGTATCTAGGACCATTAGTTCTGCAGATTCAAAATTGCTCTATTTTCCACTATTTTTCCCCTTAAAAGAGGAATTTTTAAAAATGTATTCCTTTTTGAATGTTATTTCCGCGGGAGGATCGTACAGTCCAATTTTCAAGTATCTAGGACCATTACTTTAGCATATACAAAATTGCACTATTTTCCCCCTTTCTCCCCCCTAAAAGCGAAATTTTCAAAAAAGTTCTTCTTTTAGAATGTTAGTGCCGCGATATGATCCCATATTCCAAATGTCATGTTTCTAAGACCATTAATTTAAAGTTTAGCAAATTGCCCTATTTTCCCCCTTTTGGGCCTCCTTAAAACCAAAATTCTCAAAAAAAATATATTTTTCAAAAAATAATTTCCGCGAGAGCATCCAGATTAGAAATTTTAAGTTTGTTCAGAAGATACAAAATTGCCCCGATTAAACCCCTTTTACCCACCACCCCACCCTTATAAAAGGATTTTTCAAAATATCACTTTTTACAAAATGTTTTTTTCGCGAGAGTAAAGTTAAAATTTCAAGTTTTTGGGACCATTCGTTTAGCAGATACGAAATTGCCCTTCTTTCCCCCCTTTAAAAACGAATTTTCAAAAATGTACTTTTTTTAGAATGTTGTTTTCGGGATAGGATTGTACAGTTCAAATTTTAAGTATCTAGGACCATTAGTTCAGCAGATACAAAATTGCGCTTCTTTCCCCTTTTTCCCCGTAGAAGCATAATTTTTAAAAAAGTTTTTCTTTAACAATGTTATTTTATTTCCGCGAGAGGATCGTACAGTTGAAATTTCAAGTATCTAGGACCATGAGTTCAGCAGATTCAAAATTACCCCACTCACCCCCTTTTTCCACCGGAATTTTCAAAAAGTACTTCCTTTAGAATATTATTTCCGCGAGAGGATTGTACAGTTCAAATTTCAAGTATCTAGGACCATTAGTTCAGCAGATACAAAATTGCCCTACTTCCCACTTTTTCCCCGTAGAAGCGGAATTTTTGAAAAAGTTCTATTTTAAGAATGTTATTTTCGCGAAAGGATCGTAAAGTTCAAATTTCAAGTATAGAGGACCATTAGTTCAGCAGATTCAAAATTGCCCTACTTTCCCCATATTCCCCTAGAATTTTGAAAAAGTACTTCCTTTAGAATGTTATTTCCGCGAGAGGATCGTTCACTCCAAAATTTCAAGTATCTAGGACCATATTTTCAGCAGATACAAAATTGCCCTACCTTCCTCTTTTTCCCCCTTTAAAGAGGAATTTTCAATAAAGTACTTTTTTCAGAATGTTATTTCCGCGAGAGGATCGTGCAGTCCACGCGAGAGGATCGTGCAGTCCTATTTGTTCAGCAGATACAAACCGGAATTTTCAAAAAGTACTTCTTTCAGAAAGTTATTTCCGCGAGAGGATCGTACAGCCCAAATTTCAAGGATCTACGACCATTAGCTCAGCAGACACAAAATTACCCTACTTTCCCCTTTTTCCCCCTTAGAAACGAAATTTTCAAAATAGAACGTTCTTCACAATGTTATTTCCGCGAAGGATCCCATAGTCAAAATTTTTAAGTTTCTGGGAAAAATAGTTCATACAAAGTGTACCAATTTGTCCTATTATCCCCCTTTTTACCACCCTAGAAGCGGAATTGAAAAAAAACTTTGTTTCGGAATGTTTTTTCCGCGAGAGGATCTTATAGTCCAAACTTTAAGTTTCTAGGACCATTAGGTCAGAGAAAAGAAAATGTACCAAATTGCCCAATTTCCCCCCTTTTCCCCTTTTTAGAAAAGCCTTTTTAAAAAAGTACTTTCTTCAAAATATTATTTCCGCGAGAGGATCCTATAGTCCAAATTTCAAGTTTCTGGGACCATTAGTTCACAACATAGAAAATGTTCAAAATCGTCATATTTCCCCCCCAAATTTGAATGAGGAATTTTCAAAAAATACTTTCTTCAGAACATAATTTCCGCGAGAGGATCATATAGTCCAAATTTTTAAGTTCCTAGGACCATTAGCTCAGAAGATACAAAATGTACCAAATTATCCTACTTTCCCCCTTTCAACCCCCTAGAATCAGAATTAAAAAAAAACTTTGTTTCAGAATGTTTTTTCCGTTAGAGGATCTTATAGTCCAAACTTTAGGTTTCTAGGACCATTAGGTCAGAAGATAGAACATGTACCAAATTGCCCTTTTTTCCCCATTTCCCATCCTTATTTTTTTTTTTTAATACTTTCTTTAGAGTATTATTTCCGCGAGAGGATCCTATAGTCCAAATTTTAGGTTACTGGGGCCATTAGTTCAGAAGATAGAAATGTTTAAAATTGTCCTATTTCCCCCTAAATTTAAGTGATTAAATCAATAAATTCCCAAAAATTTAAAAATAAATGAGAAAAAAAATTGAGTAAAAAATTTTAGTCAAAAAATTAAGCGAAAAATATTTTGATTAAAAAAAATTTGGGTGAAAACACCTTCTAAGTAAAAAATTTAAGTAAAAAAATGAGTAAAAAAACTGAAGAATAAAATACAATTGAGTGAAAAAAATTTTTATTAAAAAAAATTGAGTAAACAAAATTTTGAGTAAAAAAAAAATTTTTTGAGTGAAAAAAAATTTTGATTAAATTTAAAAATTTTTTGAGTGAAAAAAAAATGTGAGTGAAAAAAAATTTGTAAAAAAAAAATTTTTGAGTGAAAAAAAAATTTTAGTAAAAAAAAAATTTTGAGTGAAAAAAAGTTTTGAGTAAAAAAAAATTATGAGTGAAAAAAAAAATTTTGAGTGAAAAAAAATTTTGAGTGAAAAAATTTTAGTAAAAAAATGTTTTTTCCCCGAGAGGATACTATAGTTCAAATATCTAGTTTCTAGGACCATTAGTTCAAAATTCACCAAATTGCCATATTTTCCCCCTTTTTGTCCCCCTTAAAACCGGAATTTTCAAAAAAGTACTTTTTCCAAAATGTTATTTCCGCGAGAGTATCCTATATTCAAAATTTCAAGATTGTAGGACCATTAGTTCAGAAGATACAAAATGTATCAACTTGCCCTATTTTCCCCCTCCCCCCACCATAGAGACGGAATTTTCAAAATATAACTTTTTCCAAAATGTTATTTCCGCGAGAGGGTCCTAGACTTCAAATTTCAAGTTTCTGGGACCATTTGTTTAGAATATAAAAAATGTACCAATTTGCCCTATTTTCCCCTTTTTCCCCCCTTGGAGGCGGAATTTTCCAAAAAAATTTTTTTCGAAATTTTATTTCCGCGAGAGGATCCTTGAGTTCAAATTTGAAGTTTCTAGGACTATTAGTTCAAAAGATACAAAATCCCCCAAAGGGCCCTATTTTCCCCCTTTTGCCCCCCTTAAAATCAGAATTTCCAAAAATCCCTTCTTAGTGGGTGGTTTTGTCGGGAGCCGAACCTACATTCCAAATTTCAAGTCTCTAGCTTCAGCGGTTTGGGCTGGGCGATGATTATTGCCAATCAGTCAGTCAGTCAGTCAGTCAGTCAGTCAGTCAGTCAGTCAGTCACCACACTCTTTTATATATATAGATTCCGGATTTGGGCGATTTTTGCCATAAAGTTTATTTCTGTCTTTTATTATTTAACAAAATTTATTTTTTTAAATGAAAATATTTTTTTTTTTAAGAAATCTGAAAAAAATTGAATTTTGGCGATATTTTACATCCGGTTTGGCGACAAGGCCAAAAAAAAGTCTGGCAACCCCGTTAATATGACGTAGCAAAAAATGGACACACACACACACATGCTATATAAAAATAACTATTAATTTTTTTATTATTACTTAACGAACTTTTTTTTAATTAAATTTAGATTTTGTTTTACATATTTTAAAGCTTTTTTGTAAAGATTTATTTCCTTTCTCTCAGTTTTTTTTTTCATTTCCGTTTTCTTTCTTATGTATCACACAAAATATGAGTTAAATTAAGGTTATGTTGAAAAAAAAAATGTGTTTTTTAGTAATTCGCTCATAACTTTTAAAATACTTAACCGATTTAAAAAAAAAATACATGAGTTTTTGCCTGGGAAAATTACGCAACTTTTGGTACCCCATGCGTTTAAATCGGTTTCGGAGTATTGCCAAAAACGTGATTTCAACAGACAGACAGACAGACGGACGGACAGACAGACAGACAGACAGACAGACAGACAGACAGACAGACAGACAGACAGACAGACAGACAGACAGACAGACAGACGGACATCGCTAGATCGACTTAAAAGCGATCAAGGATCATGAATATATATACTTTATGGGGTCCTAAACCAATATTTCAATGTGTTACATACGGAATGACAAACTTATATATACCCTCTATTACTAGAGTGGAGGTTATAATAACTTTAATTTAGAAGTTCTAAATCACCAAATAAAAATGACATAATAATCACATCCAAAATGCCAAGAAATATGTACTTCTTAAGAAGTGATGAAAAAAGTGCTTCCAAAAGGTCAAGTTGTATTAACATCCGGATCACTAGTTCAGAAGTTGTGATAAAAACACTAGTGATATATGTTATACTTAAGTGTCAATCTTTCGCCACTGAAAAGTGGCGATAAAAAGAACATACTTTGTGTGTCACGCCCATATTAAATTCATCAATGTTTCAGTTGAAGAAGAAGTACATCTGTTTCATAAGTTGTGGTGAATTTTAAAGTGAATGGTAAGCTCTTTTTTTGCTGGGAATTTAATGATAACACGAATATCATTTAACGAAACAACCATGTACCTTTAAAGATTGTCTTAATACTGCTAGATACATACATACATGTTAATGGAGTGTATTTTGTAAGGACCATGGGATGCTTAAGGCCATGAGTGCTTTTTACAGAAAGATATATTGCTTTTCAGAACTCCATCTGAAAAAATATTAAAAATTATTCCATATTCCTTTTTTATTCCAGAAAAAAAGAACTTGCTAGTACTAAATGCATGTTTTTTACTCAAATTTTTTAGTAGGCACATAATTACTTAAGACTTCGATTAAAAGCAATATATTTAGAAGTATGTATTTTATCTTTCTGGGTTATGTGTGTAACGATATTTGAAGGATAGGGATAAGAAACTATTTTTACTTACATCAGGGCAACAGTGTGCCAGGTTGTCACTTTCGCTAATTGACAGCTTTCTTGTGATTGTAAGTAAAAACGTTGTCCTTCCGAAATCGTTGCTCAACCTTAAAACTGATCATACGTTTTTTCATTTTGATTTTCTATGGCGACAGTAAGCGATTTTAAAATAGTTTGTAGTGTTGTAACCGTAGTGATAACGTTATGGTGGTGCATATGCCCTCTTCTCCTTCTAGAACGAGCTTAACGTAGCTCCTCATGGTTGAATTTTCTTTAAATAGTAACTCGGCCTCCAAACTTATACGTTCCTTCCATTTCCAATTTACTATTGCGATAGTATGGGATTTCAAAATAATTTATAGTGTTGGAATCGTAGTGATAACATTCTGGTGGTGCATATGTCCTCTTCTCCAAGTTGAATAAGCTTAACTTAACTCGGCCTTAAAACTGCTTACACGATCTTTCTAATTCGCTATGGCGACATTAATGGTTTTTAAAATAGTTTGCAGTATTGCAATCGTAGTGATAACATTATGGTGGTGCATATGACCTCTCCACCAAGTTGCACGAGATTAACGAAGCTGTGTAGTTTAATTTTCTTCAACATCAAATTACTTAATAATATTGTATTTGCGACATATATACATTAGGGTGGTTTTTTATTTTATTTTTTTTTGTAATTTCGAGGAGCGCCCAGCGGATTTTTGTGCCATTTGATGTTAAAATAATTGTGTAAAAATTTGAGCTAAATCGGATAAAATTAACCCGAGGCGCAAGGAGGTCAAAGTTTCGAGAAAAAGCCAAAATGGCCAAATTTTTAAAAAACTTAAAAAATGTAAATTTTGTAGAAATAAAAAAAATAAAATATTTTTTATTTAACTTTCTTGCAATAATACTCAGAAAAAATTATATTAACTTTTTATGACGGCAGTAACACTTTCAAACATGAAATACAAACATGAAATACAAAAATCATTTCAGGTACCCCCCAAAATGCATGGTAATTTTTGAATTTCATGTTTGAAAGTGTTACTGCCGTCATAAAAAGTTAAGATAATTTTTTCTGAGTATTATTGCAAGAAAGTTAAATAAAAAATATTTTATTTTTTTTATTTCTACAAAATTTACATTTTTTAAGTTTTTTCAAAATTTGGCCATTTTGGCTTTTTCTCGAAACTTTGACCTCCTTGCGCCTCGGGTTAATTTTATCCGATTTAGCTCAAATTTTTACACAATTATTTTAACATCAAATGGCACAAAAATCCGCTGGGCGCTCCTCGAAATTCCAAAAAAAAATAAAATAAAAAACCACCCTAATATACATTTACTCATTTTGAATATGATCTTGTTTTGGAATAAAATGTCCACGCTTATACTTGTTATGACGATGAACTGGAAAAAATTAAAACATGATTTTAAAATGCAAATACATATTAATGAAAGCTTACCTTTTCTGGTGGTGCAAATGTCCTCTTCTCCAAGTTGAGAAAGATTAACGTAACTCGGCCTCAAAACTGCTTATAGGGTCTTTTCATTTCCAATTTGCTATGGCGACATTAAGGGATTCCAAAATAGTTTGCAGTATTTCAATCGTAGTGAAAACATAATGGTGGTGCATATGCCCTCTCCACATAGTTGCACGAGATTAACGAAGCTGCGTAGTTTAATTTTATTCAACATCAAAGTACTCAATAATATTGTATTTGCGACATACATTTACTCTTTTTAAATATGATAAAAAAAAGTCCACGATTATACTTGTTATGACGATGAACTGGAAAAAATTAGCACATATGATTTTAAAATTCTAAGTACATGTTAATGAAAACTTACCTTTTATAAAATTTTTTTCGTAAAAAACTTTTATTTTGTAATTCTGGTTCAAATTTGCATACACATGTACTATGATTTAACATTTTATGATAACATATATGGTTCCATATATGATATCATATATGGCACATATTTTATATACGACCACATATATGGGATCGTTTCTTGCTTATATGGTTACATATATGTTTCCATATATGTCATATATGATCATATAAAGATCGATACATAAGCATATATGAACATACACATTTATTTTTAGCCGGGTTAGAAAATTAAAATTTTATGTTTCTTCAATATAAAAATTTAAATTTTCAAAGAAAATTATACTATTAAAATTTTGAAAAACATTCAAAACATTAGAAATTTAAATTTTCTAAGGGAAAAACATGAGAACCTCGTACTTAAAACATAACATTTTTTTATCCCATGGAGATTCCACACTGAATTTTGAATATGTTATACAAAACATTGTTATTTTTCACCAGAATTTTTTTAAAAAATATCGAAGATGTGTTTTTTTAAATATTCAAAAAGAAAAAATGTTTTTGCATTTTCGCATCATTTCTGTAAAAAAAACTGTGTTATTTTAAAAATATTTTCTAAAAGAAGAACCCCAGCTTTCACATGAGCCTAAATTTGTGAAAATCGGGTCATTGGTTAAGAAGTTACAGATCTTTAAACATGATGTATTTTTCTTACTTTTGCTTAAAAAGTGAATCTTTGACCCGCCATAATTCGTTAAATACACCAAATGTAAAAAAACGATATATGGTACATATATCATACTAGCGTGCGCAGGGTATTTCGTTGCCCGAAAATACAGCAAAATTTTACAATGATAATAAATGACACATTTTTTTAACTTTTCGCTATGGAATCTTTATAATACCAAATACATCAGTTGATATAATAAGTACTCGAATAAGGTCAAGCAACAGGTTAAGATAAGTTACCCAATTAGGAAAGATGACAACTCATGGACAAAAACTAACCATGAGAAGGCAATTAGGTTAAGTGAACATTTGCAAATGGTTTTCACCCCGAACAGCTCAGAAATTAGCCCTGAATTTATTGAACGCTCCTTACAGGAAATTTATCAACTTGATCTCCCGATTAAGAAATTCAACAAGCGTGAAGTAGCAAATGTTATTAGAAAACTTGTCTTAAATAAGGCTCCAGGTTATGACCTCATTACAGGTAAAGTTTTACAGGAATTGCCCAACGAAGGATTAGTATACATCACTAGTATATATAATGCCTGCCTTACCCGAAACTTTATTCCACCTCAATGGAAAGTTGCCCAAATTACTATGATTCAGAAACCCGGCAAAAGCCGGGATGATGTCACATCAAATCGCCCAATTAGTTTACTCCCAATTCCATCTAAAGTACTAGAAATCCTTTTTATAAATAGGTTAATGCCTATTATAGAATCAAAATCACTGATTCCAATGCATCAGTTTGGGTTCAGAAAAAGACATGGTACAATTGAGCAGGTTCATAGGCTCGTTGAGACGATACAGGATTCTCTGGAGAACAAAAAATATTGCACTGCTGCTTTTCTTGATATTTCTCAAGCATTTGATAAAGTATGGCATGATGGTCTTCTATACAAAATCAAAAAGCACCTCCCAGTGAACTATTATATATTTATTCGGTCTTACCTCTCGGATCGCTTCTTTTTTGTGAAAGAAGAAGATGAAATGAGCAGTTTACATGTTTTCAATGCCGGAGTCCCACAAGGCAGTGTTATGGGGCCAACTCTGTATCTCTTGTATACCGCAGATTTACCAAACACTGATGGAGTTCTTATAGGCACCTTTGCCGATGACACTGCACCTCTTGCTGTTCATGCAGATCCTGCAGTTGCAAGTAATATTTTACAAAAATGTGTAGATAACATTTCTCTATGGCTTAAAGATTGGCGCATAAAATCAAATGAAGATAAATCAGTTCAGGTCACTTTTACTTTAAGAAATGGGACTTGCCCCCCTGTTTATCTTAATGGAAAGGAAATTTCCCAAAAAGATGATGTCAAGTACCTTGGCATTCACCTGGACAAAAAGCTCTTATGGAAAAAACACATTCTGACCAAAAAGAAAGCCCTTGACTTACAAGTCAGAAAAATGTCTTATTTGATTGGCACTCAATCGAAACTTTCGCTCGAAAATAAGCTCTTGATATACAAATGCATACTAAAACCAATTTGGACTTACGGTATCCAATTGTGGGGTACTGCAGCAAATTCCAATCTGGAAATTCTACAGCGATTTCAATCGAAAATCCTTAGACAACTAACAACAGCTCCTTGGTACATATCAAATAACCAGCTTCACAGAGAACTTAAAACTCCGACAGTAATCGAAGAAATAAAAAACCAATTGATGTCCTATCAATCAAGAGTTCAAAACCACCCAAATCCTTTAGCGTCAACTTTAATGGCAAACGCAACTACTTTTGTCCGACTCAGAAGAAGAGCTCCCAAGGACCTGCTTAGATGAACCCCTTAAAATGGCCCAGAATATACTAAGGAATTATTTTTATATATATTTTAGTTTTTTAGTTTTAAGTTATCTGTGGGATGATCACTGGATCATCTCCACTTCATAGTCAAATAATTTTAAGTCACGTGTAATGATTAATATCAATTTATGATAGATTGCATTAATAAATGAATTAAAAAAAAAAAAAATTTCACCAAAATATGCAAAAATATGCAAAAACAAATCGATGCCTTTTAAACGCAAATTTCTTGATTCGGAAAAATAAAAGGTCAATATCGTTTTTATACTATCGACAAAAAACATGCATTTATATGAAAATCACATCCCTATTCATGATTGATTTCACTAAGAATGACCCACAATGGATTTTCTTTTTTAAGACTTTGTTTGAAAAATACAAGTTTTACCTCTAAAACTAAACCAAAAATTAGACAATCTTTTAAAAATTGGATGAGCTACGTTTCCTTAAGCTAAAAACCACACTTTTTTCAAAAAATTGTAACTTTCTTTTCACTCTTATTTGATCGTAATCATTAGTAAATTTTTCTTTTATTTTTGTAAAAAATTATGGTAAATCAGCTCTGCAAAACATCAAATAATATAACAATAAGATATAAAATAAATAAGTAAAAAGTTCTCGGGACCCAATTAGAAATGTCGTTAAGACATCTCAAAGACTTCCATATGACAATGTCAGTGTACCTGCTGACTGAAAAATCTCTGACCATACAAAAAACCTCATGACACCTCCTGACTTTTTCAAGTATTTTGTCAAAATTCCTCGCCGACAAGTATGCAGGTAGTCAATAGTGCTGACTACATTATGACATGTACATAGTACGTCTGAGATCGTCCAAAAATTTAAAATTTATTAATCACGTCTTTTAATTTACACTACTTACTATTTTAATTTGTCTATTTCTTAAATTTAATTTTTTAAAACTTACTATTTTGATCTGCCTCACTTGGTCCGCGAACTCAGAACCTTCTGTTCACTGGTCTAGCACCTTACCCCTTTAGCCAAACTTTGATAATAAATGTGTTTATTTAAAAACAAATTTAAATTAATTTATTATTTGAATTGTCCTGTTATATATATTTCGTCACCTGAATTGAAAAATGCTACAAATGCTCAAATATAACATTTTTTTAAATATTAATTGGAATTTGGCTTCATCCTATATAACAAGATTTTGTTAGAGTTATTTAAGCGTACCTTTGTTGTTTTTAATATTATTTATACAAAACACAAAAAATCATTTACAAAAAAAACATTGCTGGAGCCCTTTACAATTAAGGTGACGATATATTCAATTTATTATGTTTTTGACAAATTTAAAATTATTATGATTTCAAAATATATTTTATTACAAACAATTTAAAGTTGGGGTTGGCCTAGTTGTCTAGCAGGTTCGACAGCCTACGTGTTGTAGATTTTTGGCCTCGGTTCAATCCCCGGTCGCGGATTTTTTTTATTTTTTTTTATTGTTTTAAGACCAATTCAATTTTATTTTTTTAATTACAAAGAAAATTTAAAGAGTTTTAAAGGATTAAACAACAAAATTACATCGATTCTACATCGGAAAAAAAAATTAGTGATTGGTCAGATTTGCTGTATAATTGTCAGTATTAAAGACATAATTTTTCTAAATTGATAAGACAACTTATATGACAAGTCAGCACATTTATAGAACTTGGGGTGCTCCGACAAAAATTATGACATGTCCTTAAGTTGTCTTTAGTAAAATGTATTCACTTGCTGACTTCTACCTGATGAATCATTACTGACATTGTCTCAAAGACAAAATTTCTAATTGGGGAACTTTAAACGAGAATTTTTATAGTTATAAAAAATTTATTAAATAAAACTCCCAACACCTAAATTCTTTTAAATGTCATTTATAAAATACATCCTTAAAATTAAAGGTTAAAAAATAGGGTTATATGCCGTCTCAAATTATTTTTGCAGCTATTTGACTTTCGCGGATTTCAAAGAATTAAAATTTTCAACATATTTTTTATGTTTTTCCAAAAAAAAGAAAACACGTGTTTTCTTCACTTAAAAAAATAAAATTATAGACAAAAAAAAAAAAAGATTTTTACACGAAAAAAAATTTTACACTCAAAAAATGTTCTCTCAAAATTATTGTTATTGAGTGTAAATTTTTTAAGTGCACATTTTTTTAGTGTAAAAATATTTTTTTGTGACGATAACATAGTTTCAAACATTTATTTGAAAAACATTTTAGGACTTAGAGTCCCCGTACAACAATGTCGGTTTTTTTATACAAATTTGGCATGAAAAAACTCTCGACAGAAACCCGCTAAAATAAAATCAATTTTATTTTTGTGTCGGTTTCTCTCTCTCTCCCTCAATTTTTGATATGAAAATGTTGCCACTTTCTTTATAAATATTTCGATTGTTTTCGATGAAGTAAACAAAAAAATATGATCCCTTAGAAAAAAAAAATCATTTAAAATAAAACAGGAAAAAGACGAATCAGTATGAAAAAATCATATTGATATTAAACAAGTGAGAGTGCTAAATTCGGCTGTGCCGAATCTTTTAGACCCACCAAAATATAAAAAAATAAAAAAAAAAATTAAATTCAGGGGGCGTTTTTTTTGGTGGGGGCGTGATGGGGTCAGTGGGCGATGTTCCCATCGCGATAAATATGAGGCATTCCACACCAAATGTCCCGCTACAGAAAAACATGTGTCCCGTAAATTTCTAAATAGGTTGTTTGGATAGCCCTATATGTAACTAAGAAAATTGCGTTTTTGGTTTTTCAAATTTTCGAAAACTGGGCTTAGGAGGCGTGGTCAAATATTGGAAAAATGGTAAAATTTGTGACGAGTTGCCTTGACTAAATATTTATCACATTAAAACGGAATGCACCACAACGTCCAAAATTTTCGTTTTTATATAGTTTTGTATGGGCTATCGATTAAAATTTTTTTTTTTTGGAAAATTTTCAGAACCCGTTCTAAAATTTTCCATTTTTTAAAAAAGTCAATTTATCAAAAATCCGGCCACTTTTTTTTTTCTTTTTTCTTTATTTTTTTAAAAGTTTAGATGTTTGTCCATCCACACAAAAAAAATCAGAAACACGTTCATCTTTTTTTTTCGAGAAAATCGCATTTGAACTTTAAATTTCATAACAATTTTGTTATTTGCTTGTATTTCTTTGTTTTAAAGTTGCGAATGAGTAATATTAATTGCATAAATATTCGTCATACGCTCTGTTGACACAAGAAAATACAAGCAAATTACTAAATTGTTATGAAATTTAAAGTTCAAATGCGATTTTCTCGAAAAAAAAGATGAACGTGTTTCTGATTTTTTTTTGTGTGGATGGACAAATATCTAAACTTTTAAAAAAATAAATGAAAAAGAAAACAAGTAAGAAAATTATAGTCGGTCAAGACCGACCATATAATACCCTACACCAGAGTTTCCCGGACCATGGGTCCCAAGTTCAAACAAGGACTGATTAGATCTATATTTTGTCAAATCTATATAAATAAAAATCAATTGTCGTTCGTTGGTAACAGCATCAGTTGAGAACGGCTGGACCGATTTGGATAAATTTTTTTTTGAAATGTTCGTCATAGTCCAACTTAGGTTTTTACGTAAAGAAAAATTGACCGCGCCCACTTTTACGCCCACTTTTTTGGATTTATCTAAAATCGGAAAACGACTTCACCGATTAGGGTAATTTTTTATTTAAATGTTCATAGTAATCCAATTTAGGTTTTTACTGAAAGAAAAATCGACCACGTCTACTTTTACGCCCATTTTTTCAATTTATCTAAAATCTGAGAATGGCTGGACCGATTTGACTAATTTTTTTTTAAATGAATTTTTATTCTATTCCAACTTTTGTTTTTACAAAAAAAAAAACAAATTGAACACGCCCACTTTGGCTAATTTTTGTTAAAAATATTCGCCATAATTCAACTAAGGGTTTTACGGATAGTAAAATTTCCCACGCCCACTTTTTTCAATGTATCAAAAGAACTATAACGGCTAGACCGATTTGGTTATAGTCCGCAAAAGATTTTTAAGGAAAGAACAATTGTCCACGCCTATTTTTACGTCCACTTTTCTCGATGTATATATTTTCAATCATGGAATGGCTGGATCAATTTTTCAAATTTTGTTTTAAATGTTCGTCATAGTCCAACTAAGTTTTTCGGAAAGAACAATTTTTCATTTCTACGCCCACTTTTGAATTGGTTAAATTCAAATAAGGTTTTTACGGTAAGAAAAAAATTTGCTCTATAGAAAAATCAAATATAAATTAAAATCTAATGTACACAGTTCATTCGTAATTGCATCACTTGAGAACTGACCGATTTGGAAATATTTTTTTTAAATGTTCGTCTTAGGTTTTTTCCAATTTGGGTTTAAACGGAAATAAAATTTTTTCACGCCCACTTTTATTTCGATATATCTAAAATAGAAGAATGGCAGGGCCGATTTGGCTATCTATATAAATAAAAATCAATTGTCGTTCGTTGGTAACAGCATCAGTTGAGAACGGCTGGACCGATTTGGACAATTTTTTTTTTGAAATGTTCGTCATAGCCCAACTTAGGTTTTTACGTAAAGAAAAATTGACCATGCCCACTTTTATGCCCACTTTTTTTGATTTATCTAAAATCGGAAAACGGCTGCACCGATTTGGGTAATTTTTTATTTAAATGTTCGTAATAATCCAATTTAAGTTTGTACTGAAAGGAAAATCGACCATGCCCACTTTTTCAATTTATCTAAAATCTGAGAATGGCTGGACCAATTTGACATTTTTTTTTTTAAATGCATTTTCATCATATTCCAAAATTAAAAATTGGCTAATTTTTGTTGAAAATGTTCGTCATAATTCAACTAAGGTTTTTATGGGTAGTAGAATTTCCCACGCCCACTTTTTGCTATGTATCGAAAGGACTAAGACGGCTAGACCGATTTGGTTATAGTCCGCAAAAGATTTTTAAGGAAAGAAAAATTGTGCACACCGCTCACTTTTCCCGATATATGTCATGGAATGGGTGGATCAATTTATCTAATTTTCTTTTTTATGTTCGTCATAGTCCAGCAAAGGTTTTCGGAAAGAACAATTTTCCACTTCTATGCTCAATTTTGAATGGATGGACCGAGTTGGTTAAATTCAAATAAGGTTTTACGGTAATAAGTTGTCCACCTTCTCCTTTTTTTCGATATATTTAAAATTTACTCCATAGAAAAATAAAATATAGAATAATAAAATATAAATAAAAATCATATGTAGTTCGTTGGTAATCGCATCACTTGAGAAATGACCGATTTGGATAATATTTTTCTTTAAGTTCGTCTTATTTTTTTAATGTTTTTCTTTGGTGTTTTTCGGAAAACAAATTTATCACGCGCACTTTTACGCCTCCTTTTTTCGATATATCTGAATTGGGAGATCGGCTGGACTTAACTTCTTTTTTAAAATTTTTGTCATAGTCCAATTTAGGTTAAAACGGAAATAAAATTTGTTCACGCCACTTTTATTTCGATATATCTAAAATAGCAGAACGGCAGGGCCGATTTGGCTATTAGTAGTATTTGTAGACGTTCGTGATAGTACAACTAACATTTTTACGGAAATATAAATTGTACACTCCCACATCGAAGAAAGTCTGGCCTGATTTGTTAAATTTTTTCTTTAATGATCATTATAGTCCAGGTAAGGATTTTGAAATAATTATTGGCCTCCCCCACTTAAAAGCCCACATTTTTCAACATCCTTAAAATTTGCAACACTTGAGAACGCCTGGGCCGATGTGGCTAATTGTTTTAAATGTTTGTAATGTTCCATATAATTGTTTGGAAAGAAAAATTGTCCTCGGCCACTTTTTTTTCGATATATCTAAAATTCGTTTTTACTCTAATTCGATCTATTAAAAAAAATATTTCTTAATATATTCCTCTTAAACTTGGTAAAAATGATTTTAAATCCTTTGAGATTTTTACCATATGTACAATTTTAACTTACCACACAAATTTTAACGCCCACTTTTGTCTAAATATGTCGACTACTAATGATCGGACTGATTTTTTTATATTGATTATAGTTTTAATTTAAGGAAATTTAAATGAGAAAAGTGTCCCGAAAAAAAGAAAAATTCGGGAAAACTATAAAGGTTTGTTTGAACTCAAGACAATAGCTCACGATAAGAACGAGGAATATGCGTAATTTATTTTTGTGTTGTTCGTAATGATACTAAAGAAGTTTTAAACAGTATTGTACAGTACGCAAAGTCGAAGACATGGTTATTTTTTTTTAGTTCCTAAAATATAATTTGAAGATGATTATCTGCCTAATCAGGCCCTTTTATGCAGGGCTATATATTTAAAGCGATACGAAATATAACAATGATCTTATATTTGGGCCAGCAACGCGGACCGGGCCAGCTAGTTAGTAATATTTGTTGACGTTCGCGTTAATACAACTAAGGTTTTTACGGAAAGAAAAATTGTCAAATCCCACTTTTTTCAATACATCTAAAATCGGAGAACGACTGGCCTGATTTGGTTAATTTTGTCTTTTATGATCGTTATAGTCCAAGGATTTTACGGAAATAGTTATTGTCCTCCCCCACTTCGAAGCCGAAATTTTTTAATATGATTACAACTTGCTACACTTGAGAACGCCTGGACTCATTTGTCTATTTTTTTTGTTTTAAATGTTCGTAATAGTCCATATAATTGTTCGGAAAGAAAAAATATCCTAGCTTTTTTCTATGTATCTAAAATTAATTTTACCCTAATTCGATCTATTAAAAAAATATTTCTTTATAGATTCCTCTTAAACTTGGTACAAATGGTTTTATATCCTTGGGTATTGTTAACATATGTACAATTTTATTTACAACGCAAATTTTAACGCCAACTTTTGTCTAATTATGTCGACTTTTAATTTTTTTTTTTATTATAATTATAGTTCTAATTAGTTTTTTAAGGAAATATAAATGAGAAAGTGTCCCGAAAAAGTGGTAAATACGGGAAAACTATAAAGGTTTGTTTGATCTCGAGAAAATAGCTCACGATAAGAACGATGAATATGCGTAGTATATTTTTGTGTTGTTCGTAATGATACTAAAGAAGTTTTAAATTTGAACAGATCGCAAAGTCGAAGATATGGTACTTTATTTTAGTTCTAAAATATAATTTGATTATGATTATCTGCCTAATCGGGTCTTTAAAACCACACCCACAAATTTTTTCTAAGCCAAGAAATTTATTACTTTTTATGCAGGGCTATATATTTGAAGCGAGTCGAAATATAATACTTATCTTATATTTGGGCCAGCAACGCGGACCGGGCCAGCTAGTCTTTAATAAGTGTAAAAAGCAATCACTAATCAAATTTGAGTGGAATAGGCTTCTTTTTGTTGACAATAAATCGCTTCAACTGAATATCGGGCGAAATTTCCACATGGGACCTAAGTCCAAAATGGTCCGATAATAATTAGATTTGATAAGATTATTAAAGTACGCGTTTAACATACACAAACAGAATTTTAATTAAATATTTTCTATTTTCATGAAAATTGAGAGATTTTTGTGAAAATCGGGAAGGTGGTTTGTATGGGGGCTACTAGAAGAACTGGTTCGATTTCTTTAAAATTCGGAATGGTGATGTGTGTGTATAAAACATTAATTCCTGCCAAATTTTGAAAAGATACCTATTAAAATGCGACTATTTGAGTCATTTGAGCCAAAAATAAAGATGACCTTTGTTTGGGGGCTAGGTTTAAATATGGACCGATTTTTTCAATTTCCAATTTCAATAGGCTTCGTCCTTGGGCCAAAAGAGGCTTAAGTTTTAAATTTCAAGTCAATTGATCGAGAATTGCGACCTGTATCGTGTTTACACCGTTTACATGGACAGACAGACGGACGGACGGACGGACGGACGGACATCGCTAAATCGACTCAAAAAGTGATTCTAAGTCGATCGGTATACTTAAAAGTGGGTCTAGGACCAATATTTCGGGTAGTTACAAACATCAGCACAAACTCATTATACCCTGTACCACAGTGTGGTGTAGGGTATAATTATATTAATATTTGCGAAAATATTCCGTTTTGGATATATTTAAAAAACCGGTTAACCGACAGAAAAAAAAACGGTTTTCGGTGCACCGGAAATCTTCAATTCCGGTTAAACCGGTTAACCGGATTATAAACACTACATTTGAAGCTTGTCTAAAAATTAAATATTTCTAAAATTTAAATTGTTTAAAGAAAAATTTCAATTTTTTTTATAGAGCTTGAGATAAGCTCATCATTAAATCTTTATTGAAGCCTGATCAGAACATTTTCACTCAAGGCGCCCTTCGATCAAAGTTTAGAGTTTTGGTAAAATTTTTAGACTTGTGCTTAATCGTTCAATTGAGTGAGCGTTCATTCTCGTTCATTTCAGATAAAAGACCTAGTTCGTTCATCTAGTTCAATCGCTCTTTTGGCTTTTTCGTTCAACAGTTCGTGACGAATCATTTTGATTATGTCTGTTTGTCGTTCATCTAGTTCAAATCGGTCAAGTTTGGTTTTCGTTCAATAGTTTCTGATCGAAGCATTTCGACAACAACAGACATGTTTTGGCTTTCGTTCAAAAAATACAAAAATTTTAAATAAAAACACAAGTAAGAAAATTCTAGTCGGTCAAGACCGACCATATAATACCCTACACCAGAGTTTCCCGGACCATGGGTCCCAAGTTCAAACATGGACTGATTAGATCTATATTTTGTCAAATCTTTAATAAGTGTAAAAAGCAATCACTAATCAAATTTGAGTGGAATAGGCTTCTTTTTGTTGACAATAAATCGCTTCAACTGAATATCGGGCGAAATTTCCACATGGGACCTAAGTCCAAAATGGTCCGATGATAATTAGATTTGATAAGGTTATTAAAGTACGCGTTTAACATACACAAAAAGAATTTTAATTAAATATTTTCTATTTTCATGAAAATTGAGAGATTTATGTGAAAATCGGGAAGGTGGTTTGTATGGGGGCTACTAGAAGAACTGGTTCGATTTCTTTAAAATTCGGAATGGTGATTTGTGTGTATAAAACATTAATTCCTGCCAAATTTTGAAAAGATACCTATTAAAATGCGACTATTAGAGTCATTTGAGCCAAAACTAAAGAGAACCTTTGTATGGGGGCTAGGTCTAAATATGGACCGATTTTTTCCAATTTCAATAGGCTTCGTCCTTGGGCCAAAAGAGGCTTAAGTTTTAAATTTCAAGTCAATTGATCGAGAATTGCGACCTGTATCGTGTTTACACCGTTTACATGGACAGACAGACGGACGGACGGACGGACGGACATTGCTAAATCGACTCAAAAAGTGATTCTAAGTCGATCGGTATACTTAAGAGTATGTCTAGGACCAATATTTCGGGTAGTTACAAACATCAGCACAAACTCATTATACCCTGTACCACAGTGTGGTGTAGGGTATAAAAAAAAGTGGCCGGATTTTTGATAAATTGACTTTTTTAAAAAATTGAAAATTTCAGAACGGGTTCTGAAAATTTTCCAAAAAAAAAAATATTAATCAATAGCCCATACAAAACTATATAAGAACGAAAATTTTTGACATTGTGGTTCATTCCGTTTTAATGTGATAAATATTTAATCAAGGCAACTCGCCACAAATTTTACCATTTTTCCAATATTTGACCACGCCTCCTAAGCCCAGTTTTTGAAAAATTGAAAAACCAAAAACGCAATTTTCTAAGTTCCATATAGGGCTATCCATATCACCTATTCAGAAGTTTACGGTACACATGTTTTTTTTCGCTGGACATTTGGTATTGAATGCCTCATATACCAAATGTTTCATTTATTTATCAAAAATACAAAAAAAAAACATGTAAAAAAATGTATTTTTTCAGAGGTTGGTTCAGCTCTTCAAGGTGGAACTTTTTTCCCCCTCGTCCAATTTTGCCCATTTCCAAACCTAACCTGCCTAAGACATAATCGTGCCAAATTTCAGGATGATATCTCTTTTATTTTGGACTGCACCGTGCCATCTACAGACAGACGGACGGACGGACGGACGGATGGACAGACGGACATTCACAGAATGTCTTAGAATCGATCATGAATCAATAATATATATTCTTTATGTGGTCCCCGACCAATATTTCGATGCGTTACAAATGGAATGACAAAGTGAGTATACCCCCATACTGTGGTTTGAGGGTATGTATAAAAATACGATTAATTTAAATAAAAATGTGACGTAAAAGTGAAAAAAGTGTAAAAATCAGCATATTACAGAACTTTCCGCTGCCGTCTTTGTTTTGCGCCTATACTCTCACATGACCGAAAACGTCAACCGCTCCTCATTGTTGTGCGGGGACTCTTATTTAACAAATAAAATGTAAAACAATTGTAATTTGGATACTTACACCAAAAAAAAATCGTGCTTTATATGTACGAAAACGTTCGTAAAATGTACGAAATTCACGAAAAGTTTGAAATTGTTGTACAGTGTTTAATAAAATTTTCAGAAATTTAAAAATTGGTACTCATTTGGCCTCAGTAGATCGAAAATAAAAAGCCCCGGTCAAAATGTGAAAATAATTATCTAACCTCATTGAAATTTGCGTCCTTTATGGATTTAGGGTAGCTGAATTCATGTGTGCTCTTTAAATTTTGAAATTTGTAATGGTTTACGAAATATTGGGATCCAAACTTTTTTATTTTTAAATTTTTTCAGTTTTTATATAATTTTTCATAGATGATATCGTCGAACTATATTCAATAAATGCCAACTCGAAGAAACTTACTGTTCAGGAGAGCTAAAAAACTAGTTATTCCGAAAAATTATTGTAACAAAAAACAATGTACCTTCCACAAGATTGTTTAAATATTCTAAATAATTTTTACATATGCCAAAAATTTTATATTTTGCACTTGTTTGCGTATTTTTCAGAGTTGGCATTTATTACTATGACAAAAAACAAATAGTTTTTTAGAGTTGGCATATTTTGTCGGAAAATAAAAATACATTTTTTTTTGAAAAATTTTTGTAATTTTTTTTTTTTTTGGTTTTTGTTATCATTAGTATGGTTATTGCAAAAACTGAAAAAAAAAATTAAAAATCTTTGCAAATTTTTAAAAGTTACTAGCTTCGAAAGCCTTTTAATCTCAGGGTGTTCAAATTTGGCACTCTGTAACTCAGGCTGTATTGTAATAGGGTCATTCCAAACAAGCTATTTTGAAAGCTTATATCATTGACTTTATTTGCCCCACGCATAATGTTTCAATCTGATAAATAGTTTGAAATTTACATAAATATAAGCAATTTTTTTTCCAAACATTATTTACCGATATTTTCAAAATGGCAATATCTCGAAAACAAGTCATTACACTCAAAAAAAAAGTTTGTAAAATGACATAAAATCCCCGTGATTTTACAGGGCAGGTTTTGTGAAATATGTACTAGCAAGAATCCCCGTAATGTTACGGGGATAATTTGTAAATTGATTTAACAAAAGAAAATGTAAATTTACAATTTTTTTTGTAAAATATTAACTTCGAGGTGAACATTTTTTTTTGGAAATTTACAAAAAATTTAGTAAATTTCCAAAAAAAATTGTAAACTTACAGAAAAAGGTTGTTATTTTACAAATAAAAAATAGAAAATGAAAAAAATAAATTGTAGATTAACAAATTATTTGGTTAAACTACTGGTTTTACCGCAAAAATATATTGAAAAATACGTATATTTATAATAGATATTGTAAATTTGCAAAAAAAAAAAAAAATTTAAAAAACAAATTGTAAACTTACAAAAAAAAGTTGTAAATTTACAAAATAAAGCAGAAAATCAAACAACAAAATTGTAAATTTACAAATTGTTTGGTTAAACTACTGTTTTTTATGCAAAAAATTATATTTACAATAAAAAGTGGTAAATTTACAATTTTTATTGTAAATATACCATTTTTTCTTATTTTTTTGCCGTAAAAACAGTAGTTTAACCAAAATGTTTGTAAAATTACAACTTTTTCCTGTAAATATACAATTTTGTGTTTTAAATTTTCATATTTGTTTTGTAAATTTACAAAAAATTTGTTTTATTTACATATTTGTTTTGTAAATTTAAAGGTTTTTTTTCAATTGGTGCATCTTATTTTTCCTTCTTCGGCAGCTGGAGTAGCACTTCAACAACCTGAAATGAATTTTTTTTTTTTCACTTGCACACTTTTAACAAACTTTTTAAAGTATAATACTGCACTTTTTTATTTTTTTTCGACATTTCGTTTTTCTTAAGTAGAACATATGAGCATTGCGAAGGAGGCTACACAAGAAATTTCTTATATTTTCAGGAAAAATTAGTCAAAAAATAAATTTTTTTTTTTTAATTTTTAATTATTTTCACAAGTATTTTTAAAAAATCGGAAATTTTTTTTTGGATATTGTAGATTGGATGTTTAAGTACCTGTTAAAATAAGAAAAACTTAATTTTTCATAATTGGCAGTTTTTTATTGACATTTTAGGTGCCAAAATCAAAAAAATATGGTAAAACTACCAAAAAATGGTAGAAATACAAAAAAAAACTAAACCAATTATATAGTAGAAACACATAAAAATTGTGGTATTTTACTTAACGCAAATTACAAAAAAATGGTGTAAAAATTAAATTTTTCTCTAAAGTTTACAATTAGTTGAAAAATTTTTGTGTCCGGAACTTAAAAAATTTACAAAATTTTTTTTCATGAAATTTTTAATTTATAAAAAATGATTTTTAACTAAATTTTTTACTCCGAACTTAGAAAATTTTTGCGTGTCCTATTGTTGAATAATTTTTTTTTTTTTTTGTAAAACAACATTAATTTTAGTAATAAAATAAGTTTTGTAAAATTACATTGGAATTTTGTACTTTTCAATATATTCATTTCAAACTGAAAACCATGTAAACGATCTTAAAAAAAAATGTTTTTGTAATAACACATTTTTTTGGTAGAAAGACTAAATAACATCAAGTAAAATTTTGTTGTACAATAACAGTTTTCTTGTGTAAAAAAACTAAACACCTTGTAATTTTTTTTAAATTTGTAAAATAATTCACTTTTTTGTAAATTTACCTAAAAAATTTGTAAAATAAATTTACCAACATATAATAGTAAAATTACAAAGCAAACTGTAGTTTTCATTTTATTAAATATACAACAATTTTTGTAAAAAGACAAAAATATTAGTAAAATAGAATTACAAGACTTTTTACTTGTAATTTTACAAACTTTTTTTTTTGAGTGTAGATATCAATATCTTTACAAGATTCGTTTTCAGCATGGCAAATGCAATAAGAAATGTGATCTAATTTTTTTAAAAAAATTTTTTGAAAATTTTTTGAAAATTTTTTGGAAATTTAAAATGGGAGTTGGCATTTATTTTCACCAAAAAAATATGTGCTTTGAGTTAGCAGAATAACAAAAATGGATATAAAACGACAACAAATTATTTTTTTGCTCTGAAATTTTTATGACAGATAGGTATTACAAAGGGGAGCTATTTGCCATCGGAAACTCATTTCGGTCAAATTTGAGTTGGCATATTTTGAATATAGGTTCACGATATGTAATTTTTATTTTGTCCGTCTGTCCGTCAGTAGTTAACTCGATGCAGTCCAAAATAAAAGAGATTGACTCCCGACGTTTGGCACGAATATGTCAAATGTTCCTAGGCAGGCTAAGTTGGTAAATAAGTAAAATCGGACCGGGGGGAAAAAAGTTCCCCCTTGAATAACTAAACCAACCAATGAATAATACCTCTTTTTTACATGATGTTTTGTGTTTTTGTTTAACAAATGCAACATTTAATGCTACAAGAAGTTCAAAGTACTGCACTTGGACCCAAAGAATTAAATAATGTCGTTTTTTCGGGAGTGGAATAAAAAATTGTTTTAAATAATGACAAACTTTTATTTCTTTAGTGCAAAAAGCATTAGAATGAATTTTTAACCCCCCCCCCCCCTAATTACCATTTCCGAGAAAAATAAAATATATTTAAAACCAGCTTTTAATTTTATTTCCATACAAATTGTTTTTGTTTTTAAAATCGACTTTCAAAAAACGTATTGAAAATTTGAAATTTAAAATAAAACTTTAGTTAAAATAGACTTTTTGTTTTCTTGTGGTAAGGGCCATTGTTTTTAACACAAATATTTGAACAAGATATTTTTAACATTTTTAACGACTTTTAATGACAGCATATTAAGTTTAAAGGGATCAATTTTATATCAAAATTCTATGCAATTTTAAAACAAACATGTTATGTTAAAATCAATCAAAAACAATATTAAAATTAATTTTATTTTTCAAAAATATGTAGCATACTTAAAATAAACATGAACATATTTGATTTAATTATGTTTTTTCCCCTCAGTGTAGGGCTTTTTTTAAACATTGCATGCTTGGTTTGCAAAAAAAATTGCATGAATAGCAAAATTCACAAAACGCGATATAACGCGAAAATAGAAATGAAAGGTTATACCGCTTTATATAAATTATCTGTATTAATAATTTGCCTAGGATTTTTTTTTTTTTGAATTCGGCAAATAATACACTGAGAAAAATTTCTCTGGAATTTTAACAGTCAAATATTTCGGCGGGGTTGAAGAAAATGCCTATTTGGATTTTGTAAAATTCGGATTTAGAGGCTCGCTTAATATATAAAATTACTTTATTGTTAAAAAAAAATTACCGGGTGTTTCCTCTACACGATACACTGCGTTTCCGTTAAAAAATTTTATTTTGTTTTTTAGTAGGTTTATTCTAGCTCGAGGTCATTATTTCCTTTACTAATTAAAACTATTATATTCTCATAGAATTATTTTTTAAGAAAATTATTTTTCTGTTTTAAATTTCTTTATGTTGGTCATTTTTTGCAAGACTTAATCGACCCGTGTTTCGGGATTTGTCAGATCCCATTGTCAAGATTATTTAGCAAAAATAGAAACCCTATACTACAAGTATAAGGGTCTTTAATGACAATCGTTAATGATCAAACTAAAATATAAATACATATTCGACTCTACTCTCACTGAGAATTAGAAGACGAAAGTTGTACCATCGAAGTAAGAACACGATCATCAACTAACACACCAAATATTAAAACAGCAACATACATACTGATTACCCTCGGTAATCTTGTATGCATGTGTTGTTGTCGCAAATATTTCTATTCACGTTATAATACCATATTAGGGGTATTAACCATGGCGTGCTAACCATTTTGTTCAAATTCTGATAAATTTTTATTAAAAAATAAAAATTGTTTTATTCGACCTTTAAAATATTATATTTTGAGTAGGATTATTCTAGCTCGAGGTCATTATTTCCTTTACTAATTAAAACTATGATGTTCTCATCGAATAATTTTCAAGATTATTATTTTTCTGTTTTAAATTTATTTATGTTGGTCATTTTTTGCAAGACTTAATCGACACGTGTTTCGGGATTTGTCAGATCCCATTGTCAAGATTATTTAGCAAAAATAAAAATTTGATTATTAACGATTGTCATTAGAGACCCTTTGCTACTTGTAGTATAGGGTTTTATTTTTGCTAAATAATCTTGACAATGGGATCTGACAAATCCCGAAACACGTGTCGATTAAGTCTTGCAAAAAATGACCAACATAAATAAATTTAAAACAGAAAAATAGTTTTCTTGAAAATTATTCGGTAGAATAAGTAATATATTTGAATATTGGATTTCATAAAAATTCTGTAATTCTCTTGAATTTTATTGCGTCAACAACACGTATAAGTAATGAATTTTTGCGAAACTAACAAATTTTCGTTACTCATACGCGATGTTGACACAATAAAATACCAGAGAATTACAGAATTTTTATGAAATCTAATATTCAAATGCAATTTTCTAGAAAAATACGGAAAACTTTCTCCTGAATTTTCATAGAATATCATAGTTTTAATTAGTAAAGGAAATAATGACCTCGAGCTAGGATAAACCTACTCAAAATATAATGTTTTAAAGGTCGAATAAAATAATTTTTATTTCTTAAAAAAAATTTATCAGAATTTTTATTATGTATAATTTTCAGAAACTGTTCTAATTTTTTTTTTTTTTATCAATTTATCAATTTATCAAAACTCGGGTCATTTAGTGTTTTTTTAAAGTTTAGGTGTTTGTCTTCCACGCAAAAAATAATCAAGAGGGCATTTTTCATATTTTTCGAGAAAATCCCATTTGAATATTGGATTTCATAAAAATTCTGTAATTCTCTTGTATTTTATTGTATCAACAACGCGTATAAGTAATGAATTTTTGCAAACCTAACGAATTTTCGTTACTCATACGCGATGTTGACACAATAAAATACCAGAGAATTGCAGAATTGTTTGAAATCTAATATTCAAAGACAATTTTCTAGAAAAATACGTAAAACTCTCTCCTGAATTTATTGTGTGGGTAGACAAACATCTAAACTTTAAAAAAAAATTAAGAAATAACATGTGGCCGCATTTTTGATAAATTTACTTTTTAAAAAATGAAAAAATTTCTGAACGGGTTCTGGAAATTTTCCAAAATAAAAAAAATTTAATCGATAGACCATTAAAAAATATAGAAGAATGTAAATTTTTGATATTGGTGTGCATTTATTTTCCATAAATATTGTGGTAAATTTCTTTCGATAAATATTTAATCACAAATTTGACATTTTTTCAATATTGAATCATGCCTCCTTAGCCCAGTTTTTGAAAAATTTAAAAACAAAAAATCAAATTTTCTTAGTTCCATATAAGGCTATCCATACCACCTATTCAGACATTTATTGGACACATATTTGTTTTCGCTGGACATTTGGTGTGGAATGTCTCATATGTTTAGTGCATTGTTAACCAAAGTCAAAAAAAAAGATAATAAAAAATATTTCATATTCTTATTGTTCAATTCAATCAGTTTTAAAACAAAACTTTTAAAAAAAGTCAAAACACATTTCTGACTTTATATGATTTTAAAGTCGCCAAATCCTAATGGTTTTAGTTGTTGAAAACTTTTTAAATAATGATGATTTAAAATTTCCTTATTGAGTAGTTTACCTGTTTTGAATGCAGCATTGGCAATGCAAAAACAACGTTTCTATGTTTTAGATATAACAAATTTCCTCTCACAGAAAAATGTTGTAAATTAATAAAAAAAACATAGAACTGTTAAATAACATAACAAGAACATGTTACTGCTACTTTTGCAAGAAAACTCAACAACATATAAAACTAAAATTCTCTTTTAAAATATTTCTGCACAAACCGTGTTCTCATACAGATACTGGTTTCCTAAAATATATTAGAATATAAAAATCAAAACATGTTAAAAGTGGCAAAGCTGCACAACAAAATGTTAAAGTTTATTATTCTATGATAAATGCTTGTAAAGTACTTATAAAAGGTGCGCCAGAAAA
The DNA here is from genome assembly GCA_963921195.1 of Pegoplata infirma. Classification (NCBI taxonomy): domain Eukaryota; kingdom Metazoa; phylum Arthropoda; class Insecta; order Diptera; family Anthomyiidae; genus Pegoplata; species Pegoplata infirma. Next base: position 176,040,847 of record OY992536.1, read on the forward strand.
AATATTTCTATAATAAATATTAGGTTTATTAAGGAAGCAAAAAAGGAAAACAAAACAAAAATCGTGAATGAAAACAATATTGGAAATGTAAAATGAATGTCTGAAAAGTAAATGTCAACCACATATAAACAAGATACATATGTAATCAAAATAAAATGAAATTAATTCTGTCAACTTGTATGCGAATAAAGTGATTTTCCAGCTTTTTATCACAAAAAATAATAATAAATTTGATACTTAAAAACTATTCTGGCTGCATGATTCAATTTAAATGTATCATACAAATGGTATGTTCATTAAATTTTAATAAATCTTGAATACCCTCCAACACGTTAAGAAATTCTAAAAAAAATGGCAGGGGCGTCTTTTTTTGGGGGGAGGGGCTCGGCGGAGTCGTAGGTAGATACTTTTCCCCGCTATAAATGTTTACAAATTATATGTTTATGAAATTTACGCTAAAAAATACAATTTTCTATAACCACGCCCCCAAAAGGGGAGCGGACTGAAAGAAGTAATCGAGCTTCCTATTCCCCTCGGTCCATGTACTGGTCTATGAACATAATAAGGCATATATGTAAATGTTACATTTGTTGAGCAAAAATTAAAAAAAATCGTAAAAAAATCTTGTTTTTCAGGGGTTGTTGTAGTTCTTTAAGATGGAACTTTTTACCACCTGTTCCGATTTTTCCATTTTTAAACTTTACCTTACCAGTAAGATAAGAGATATTCTTGCCAAACTTCATGGGTCTTGCTCTTTTGGTTTGGATTGTATCATGGTTTCTACAGACGGATGGACGGACAGACATCGATAGAATCAACATCGGCGTGACTATACCCATTGTTAGGTCCACTCCTAGGCCTAGATGGAACTTCAAAAAAGCTGATTGGTCGAAATTTTCATCTTAACTTGACTGTGACATTCGCTTTATACCGCCAACCATAAAAAACTATGAGCGGTTTGTAGGCCCCAGAAAGTTTAATTATGCCGACGATATGGCCTTCGCCTACCAACACACTAACTTTACCTCACTCGAGGTCGTGCTGGAATCGGACTTGTCAAAAATTTCCTCCTACTGCAGCAAATGGAGGCTTAAACCAAGTTTAGCGAAGACAGAGGTGTGTTGCTTCCACCTAACGCACAAAGATGCTGATAAAAAATTGTCAATAAGTTTTAACGGATCCACCCTACAACACAACTTTACCCCAAAATATCTAGGAATAACTTTGGACAGAACACTGTCGTTTAAAACTCACCTGTCTAAGACAGAGCAAAAACTAAAGACTAGAAATAACATCATCCAGAAACTTGCTGGAACAAGCTGGGGTGCTTCAGCAAATTGTCTGCGAACCTCCACCCTTGCACTAGTCTACTCAACCGCGGAATATGGCGCCCCTATCTGGTTAAACAGCCCTCATACCAGAAAAATTGACACCCAACTAAACACTACGATGAGATTAATAACTGGGACCTTAAAGGCCACCCCCGTCGAATGGCTCCCAATATTAGCTAACCTCCAACCCGCGCCTCTAAGAAGAAGACAAGCTCTCCTCCGAGAGTACAATAAAATTTGTAGAAACTCGAACATCCCACTATGCTCTGATCTCTCTATTCCCTATGGATCGAGGTTAACATCCAGAAATCCTCCTCTAGAGCTGGCGAAAAAACTACGAGACAAAAACTTTGATATTCACACGATTTGGAAGATGCAGTGGAATGACTCGGGACGAAGCAGTCCCTTATTCAATCAAGACGACCGGATCATTGAATTTGACCTTCCACGTAAAGCATGGTGTAATCTAAACCGGTAACGCACATCCACTGGTAGAACGATGGAAACCCTAACAAAGTAGGGACTTACTAATGATGCAAGCTGCTCCTGTGGTTTTCCATCGCAATCGATCGAACACATATTGTACAATTGCCCAGTCCTGTCCTTCCCAGGCAATGTCGAAGATATCAACAACCTTACTCCCGACGCCATCTCATGGCTGAATACACTACAACTGTAAATCATTAAATCATTAACTCTGTATTTTAAATCCATACGCTAAATAAAATAAATATCAGGCGCGGATCCAGCTCTTGGGTTTGGTGGGGGGGGGGCTAATTTTTTTTTTTTTGCTCAAAAAAAAAATGTTTGCAGGGAACTTCAGGTCGAATTTGAATCATTGGTTAAGGTTTTTTACTGTTCAACTCTTATTTATTATGATTTTTTCTATAGAAACATTTTCAAACTTTAAAAATTTATTCCTATAATAAAAAAAAAACTTAAATGTTTGATATTTTAAAAAATGTCTCTTCTAGAAATTTTTAGATTCTAAAGCCTTTTTCTGATAGCAAAAGATCCAGATTCTGATATAATTTTCTAATAGAAAGTTTATGATTCAAAGACGCTGTCCCAATTGAAAATTTCTGATGTTCTGAGGCATTTTGATACAGAAAAGCTTTTAAAATTATACAAAAATATTTTAAGTATGTTTATTCTAGCTCGATATCATTATTTCATTAATATTTTAAAGTTAGAATGTAACGATTTTTATTTTTGAATAAAAATTAATCAGAATTTATACAAAAACTTTTAAATTCTGATACACCTTCATATAGAAAATTCTAAGATACTTATGCAATTCTCACACCAAAAATTTCTATATTTAGAAAAAATTTTCATAATGAAAAATTCTCAGATTTAGTGAGTTTTTTTTCCATTGAAAACTTCTTAGGTTCTGATATATTAAATTTTTTTTTATTCTATTTTTCTACAGAAAAGGTCTAAGATACCGAAACGATCTCTCTCTACCAAAATTTTTAGGGTTTGAAAAAATATACCGTAGAAAGTACCTGAGATTAGAAAAATTGAAGACTTCAATGCTTTTTAAAATTTTTGGATGCAATTTTCTAGATTCTGAGATATTTTTCTATTAAAAAAGTTTTGTTTTCTGAGAAACTTTTCCCTAGAAAAAGTCTAGGATAGTCAAGCATTTTCTGAGAAATATTTTCATAAGAGAGCCAAAGAAATTTTTTCCTAAAAAAATGTTGTAGTGTCTGAGTCATTTTTCCCATAGAAAAGGTCTTAGATTCTGAGTCATTTTTCAAATAAAAATAAAATCGGAATCTAAGACCTTTTTTTTAGATTTTGTGATATTTTTCTAAAACTCTCAGCATATTTTTTCTAAAATTCTCAGAGTCTAAGGCAATTTTTATTAAAAAAGACTTGGAATCTGAGTTATTTTTCCTATCGAAAAAGTCATACTACCTCCGTCCCAAAATAATCTTAACATTTCTTTATTTTGGCTGGGATTATGGAGGATTTTTTGAAAAAGCTTTGTTTTTTTGTTAATACATATTAGGACATATCAATAATTTTGAAATTCTTTATAGCTTTGCAATTTTTCAATTCACGTGCAAAAAGGATTCAATAATCTGCATCCAGATAAATGAGACAACTTGTTTTCGAAGTTACAAACAGGCATGGTGTCCACTATGGTCGAAAAGATGAAATAATTACAAAATGCGGCGTATGAAATAAGAAATTTTACGCTAGAGGCCCTTTTAACGGTTTTTAATAAATGCATTATGGATGCAATAGGGCATCTTGCAAATATTTTTAATTAATTTTGTTATAATTTTAGTACCCGAGATTTGTATTAGATTGTTTTTTTAACTTTATCTTGTATTATTTCAACCAAAACACTGCTTAATAAAATGTAAAGTTTATTTTGGGACAAAAAAATCTATAGAAATGTTAAGAATATTTTGGGACGGGGGTAGTAGAATTTAGAATATTTTTTTAATATTAAAACTCAAAAATTCTGAAATATTTTTAACATTTTTTTAGGATTCTAGGAGTTTTTTTCCTATAGGAAAGGGTCTCAGCTTATATAGAAAAGGTCTCAGCTTTTCCTTTTAAAAAGTCTTAGATTCTGAAACACCTTTCTAATAAAAATAATCTCAGATTCTGAGACATTTTTCCTAAGAAAAAATACTTAGATTCCGAGACATTTTTCCTATAAAAGTCCAAGATTCTGTATAATTTTTTCTTTATAAAAATGAAAATAAAAATAAATTTTAAATAAATAAAATTTTTACAATTAACTCTATTGCATTTTTTGTATAAAAAAATTCTTAAATTTTCCCTGAAGAAAATTTTTTTGTTGTTATAGAAAATTTTTATTTTAATTTTACTTTTTTCTATAAAAAATTTAAGATTTAAAAACAATTTTTCTAAAGAAAACTTTTGAGATTCTTGAAAATTCTAGAAAAAAATTCCCACTCTTTTCTTTTTACCCTGAAATATAGTTAAATTTTCAATATAGATAATTCTACGATTTTTCCTATAAAAAAAACTCTCTTCCTATAGAAAAACTGTTAGATTTTTCATATAAAAATTGTCAAAATTATAAGATTTTTTCTATAAAAAAGTTCTAAGAAAAAATTCTCAACATTTTTCTATCCCAAATTATTCATTTAAAAAACTGAAAAATTTTACGTCTAGAAAAAATTTTGTATTTTTTATAAAGAAAAGTTTTTATTTCTTGAGATTTCCATCACATAGACACGACTGATTTGGCCTTCTCTTAATCAGTGGCGCACAAGTGAGCTGATATCGCTTCCAAGGGGAGAGATTTCGACGGTGGTTTCTATAATTACCGGACACTGTCTTATAGGGAAGCACGCAGAGCGGTTAAATGTGCCGTCGAATGACTTTTGCCAAAGTTGCATGGATGAAGAGGAGTTGGAAACTATCGAACAATTTATTTGTCATTGCCCGGCACTTTCTGATCAAAGACTTGTTTCACTGGGATCTAGGGAGCTGTACGATCTTTCTGATTTGTCGGATGCCAAAATTCAACATCTAAGGAGTTTCATAAGAAACTCAAACTGGTTTAACGACAGGGACTAGTAGGGAAACCGATTACGGTCCCGTGGTATCACAATGGACCTCAGAGTCTACGTGTGTTGACGTAAAGCGTCAGCAGCCACTCACAACCTAACCTAACCTATCACATAGACAAATTCGAACATTCAGAAACATTTAAGGATTCTTAGACAATTTTCATAGAAGAATTTCTATAAAAAAATTTCTCCTTTAGAAAAATTCCCCGATTTTGCCTATAGAAAACTTTTAAGGATTTTCCTCAATTTTTTTCTCTAAAAAGCTGTTGACATCTCCACTTAGCCTGTGTTGTCAATTAATTTTTTCAGATTTTCTCATTGTACAACAAAAATAATTATTTCTCAGAAATAATTAATATGGACTCAAACCGAAATAAATAAAAACTTCAGTTATAAAATATAAAGTCCAACAATATATAAAACAGAATAGAATAGATAGATCTTGAGTGATTTTAAAAAGTATAGACGTGTTTTTTAAAGCTCGTAAAAAAACATCAAAATTCATATTAAACCAACCTGAGAATCGAGTAAAACTTGTTAAGGACATTGTGTGAGGTGATCCACTTCTGGTGAGATGTTTGCACTTTGAAATCATATGCTTTTTGGATATATTTTCTTCATTTTTATTTGATGAATTTATGCAAAGGATCAGTATAAATTTTAATATTAAAAACACTCAATCGAAAGAGACAAGTGATCGTATACATAAAACACAAAAATTTATTGGAAAATAAAAATCACCTGTTTCATTTGTTTTGATAATTTTGAAGTGCTGCCAAGTTTTCCAAAACTTCACAGGGTGAATCAAGTTAAATATACAGACCTTTTTAAACTTTTAAAGAATGTCAAACCCAGAAGAACAAACTTTGGCCCGCGGGAACGTAAATAAAAGGTTTCTAGCTGATACATCACCAGAATGGCAAAATGAACGACAAACTGAAACAAGAAGAGTAGGAGACCTGAGTGTTGATGATCTTAGAATGATTATTAAGGAGAGTAATAAAGAAGTATTGGATAAAATATCTTATATTTCAAACGAAGTAGATATTTTAAAAGAAGAAAACTCAATTCTAAGGCAAGAAGTGAACGGTTTAAAAGCTGATAAGGAGATTGACAGAAAACGAATCACTCAATTAGAGTCGCAAATAAAAAGCAAAAATTTAATTTTTAAAGGGTTAAATGCAAAAAGTTCAACCAATGCAGTAGTTCGAAAAATTTGTTTCGGAAAACTTAAATTACCTAAAACAGCAATTATAAGATCTACTAGGAAACTTTATGAAAGGGAAGAAAAGATGACCGTGTTAGTGGAATTGGACTCAGTTGAAAGTGTACACCATATCCTTAAAAATGCAAAAAATTTAGCTGGAACCTCAATTTACGTGGAAAAAGATTTGAATGCGGACAAACAACAAGAAAAAAGAGTTATGCTTCAAATGAAAAAGGAGATTAAAGAAATAAGCGATTTACACAAAGTTAACGTTATTGATGATCGAATAAAGATTAACGATAAATTTTTAAAATGGAATAAGGAAAAAACTCTAGTGTGCGGTAAACAGGAAGGATATGATACTATCAAAGAATTATATAAAGATGATTTTGAAAAAATTAATATTAATTATGATATTTTGTTAAAAAATTCTATGTCAAAAAACTAAATTATAAAAATATTTATTTAAATGTAGTAGCGTATAATATTCACGGCCTAGGTAATAAATGTCTGGTTCCAGAATTCTTTAATTATGTGTGTGACTTTGATGTATTTGCCTTGTTCGAAACCCACGTAGAAGAGCATAATATAGACAGTTGGAAAAAGTATTTCAAAAATTTTGAGTTGTACTGGAAGCCGGCAAGTCGTTTTAGCATCTATGGTAGAGCAAGTGGAGGTTGTGTGTATGGCTTTAATAAAAATTTGAAAAATAGTCGTATAAAACACTCTTTTAATGTAATAGATGGCATCGTAATTCTTAAAATACAAATAAACGCAATCAATTTTAATATTGTGCCTGTTTATATCCGAGGTGCAGACTGGTCTAACGAATTTAATGTGCTGAAAAGTTTATTTTCAAATAATCATTTTGAAAATGCGATAGTAGTAGGTGATATGAACGTACGTATTGGTAGACTACAACAGGAGTTAGAAGAAATTCATAAATCTAATTTTAAAGCAGGTTTTATTGAAAGAAAATCCAAAGATGATACCATTGATACAAAGGGCAGAAATTTGTGGGAGTTTTGTAATGATTTTGGTTTGGTAGTATTAAATGGTCGTACTCTTGGTGATGAAAGTGGTGAATTTACTTTTCTTAGCAATCCAGGCAAATCTGTCAATGATATTTGTACAGTAGCGCTTGATGCTATTAAATATATTGAACATTTTGAAATTGACTCACAAATATGGTCAGACCACATGCCGCTTAAATTAAACTTGATGGTAAAAACAGTGAGTGAAAATCAAAAGAACCTAAATCTGCTACCAAAACTTAAATGGAAAGATTCATATAAAGAAAAATATCAAGAAAATCTTAATAAAAATCTACAAAGAACACAAGGGGAATTCATGAATCTAAAGAGCCTTATCAATTTGATTAATATTTCAGTGCCAAATCCTAAACACAATAAAAATGCTCCAATATTCAAATCAAAGTGGTTTAACTATGACTGTTTGAAAGCAAGGGATAAATCATTTCAGCTACTAAATGAATTCAGAAAAACTAATGATCCGCAAGATAAAGAAAAATACTTGCAAGCAAAATATTTATATGTAAACGAATGCAGAAAAAGTGAAAAAGAGTACCATGAAAAAATCAACAACAAAATCAATCAAATTAATGATTCAAAACAATGGTGGAAGTTAGCAAAAGAAATTAGAGGCGATTGCTTTAAAATTGGTACATCAATACCGGCAGAAGATTTTAGAAGATACTTTCAATTGCTATTAAACCAACCACAATTGTCGTTAAATATCCAATATGCACCAATGCTTCATCGAAATCACGAATTAGACAAAATTATTACCATACAGGAAATCAAATCTACTCTTAAGAAGACAAAACCAGATAAAGCCCCAGGAGATGATAGAGTGCCTTATGAAATGTTTAAATATGCTTCAGATGAATTTCTTATTGAACTTTCTAAAGCATTTAATGTAATATTTGAAACCGGAAAAGTGGAAGATGAGTTTACACGTAGTATTATATTCCCAATTTATAAAAAAGGTGACATGAATAGTGCTGAAAATTATAGAGGAATCTCCTTTATGAACTGTGCTGCAAAGCTGTTAATGGGTATCGTTAACTCTAGACTTACTAAGTGGGTAGAACAATACAATATTTTGAATGAGTTCCAGGCGGGGTTTAGGCCACACTATTCAACTGTCGATAATATATATAATCTATCGGTTATAGTAAAATCAAAAATGAATGAGAAGAAGAAAACTTATGCTTTCTTCGTTGACTTTAGAGCTGCATTTGACAGAGTGCCAAGAAAACCGCTCATTTATAAGTTACATGCATTAGGTATGTCAACGAAAGTAGTAAATCTTATAGAAAACGTCTACAGACACACAAAATCAGCAGTTTGGAATGGAAATGAGGTTTCTGACTACTTTGAAACGTATACAGGTGTTAAACAAGGGTGCCTTTTGTCACCCCTGCTTTTTACTCTATACTTAAACGATCTTCACGATCACCTGGGTGGTGGGCTATTAATAGATGATATTAACGTACGTTTGCTTCTTTACGCAGACGATATTGTGTTATTAGCTGATGATATACAAACTCTACAAAGTATGGTAATAAACTTGGAAAATTACTGCGAGCAATGGAATATGGAAGTCAATATGCTGAAGTCAGAAATGATGGTATTTAGAAAAGGTGGTAGACTGGCATCAAGAGATAAGATTTGGTATAAAAATCAAGAAGTCAGAATTGTTAATGAATACAATTATCTGGGTGTAACTTTGACACCACAAATGAGTTTTAGGAAACATATTCAAAAAAGAAATGTATCTTCCAAGAATAGTATTAATTCAACGTGGAACAGTTTTTTAAACAAACCAAATATAAGTTTGGAATCTAAATGGAAGCTTTTTCAAGCAGTTTGTCGGTCCATACAATCATATGCGGCTCAGATCTGGGGATACTGTTTGTTTGAAGAGGTAGATAAACTACAGCGTTATTTTATAAAGAGAATCTTAAAACTTCCAGATTTTGCGCCCAACTACACTTTGTTTTTGGAAACAAATGCAGAGTGCAGCCATTTTTATACATTAAATTTGCATATGAACTATATTTACAAAACGTTATTTCAGTACAACCAAAACAGATTGCCAAATAAACTGTCATTAATTGTATTACGAGATAATATATTTTGGGCAAAGGAGATGAATAATCTAAGTAGAGATTTTGGAGTCCAATTTGCGTCTGAAAATATTTCTGCGCAAGAATGGATTTACAGTGGAACTATTTTGCTCCAAGAACTAAAATCAAGAGCCTCGGAACAACTAAAACAACAGGCAATTAACAGTGAATCACGTTTTTACAAATTCTTAGATCATAAAGTGGGCATAAACTACATAGAAAATTTAAAAAACCAATGGCAAATTTCAAACGTATTTAGAGCAAGGTGTGATTTGTTACCACTTAATGCAAATAATTTCAACACAACACAAACAAAAACTTGTACATTATGTAATACAGGTGAAGACGAAACTTTACCACATTTTATGGCAAGATGTCCAATTTTTAGGGAAATCAGAAACAGACATTTTGGTAAAACCTATCTAGATGAAAATGAACTCAAAAATATTTTGAATGGCCAAATATTCAACGGATGGAACATACTCCATAGTTATGTAAAAATTGCATTAAACTATAGAAAATCGATAATGAATGAATTTTTATAAATTCTATTTTTTAACAGCTACAGCTTTTGCTACATTTAATAAATATTTTTTAAATTTGTTTATACTTTTTAATATTTAAATTACATATGGGGCATTCCATGCCAAATCACTCACTTTTAGGCCCGACCCCCTTCGATTAATTTTATTTTTGGATATGTTTTAGTACGTATTAAATGCAACTTCCAGCCAAATTTTCAGCCTTTTATACCAAGGTGGTGTTGAGTAATCAATTTTTCAAAATGGCGATTTTTTCCAAAAAATGAAAAAATTTAAATTTTCAATCAATTTTGACCAGTAAAAAATATAGATATATTAAAAAAAGATGGACAACATTTTGTTGGTAGTTAAATGTAGTTTTAGAAAAAAAAATATGAAAAATTATTCGAAGTAACTATCACTTGTTTTTTATCGTATAAAAATTAAAATCGACTTTTTGAAAAAGTCCGAAACCTTCGATTTTTTTTTAAAAATGTCAAAAAATTCTACTCTAAATTACGCAACTTTTAAGTCATAATTCGAGATGTGATCGTAATTGGTTCTATTTTTATTCAAATTTTGAAAATTGCACTTTTTTTTTTTTGACTCCGGTTTATTTTATATGGTGCTCCAAAAAAAATAATTTGGTAAATATTGACCGTAACTTCCCCTAGATATATTAACTTGGGTGTAAAAATACGTCTCAGAAAATTTTAGGATGATCGGACATGGGTAAGGCGTGCCGCATCGGCTTTGAAGTTTGAAAATCGGATTACAAGGGAAAATATGCATTTTTTTCTGTTTTCTTAATTTTTTTGGTATTTTAAGTTAATTTTGAATTCAAATGGTTACAGAATTGAAATGTAGAGTAAAATGTCTCTCTATTAAGGTCATAAAAACCGAAATCGGTTTAAAATCAGCCAAGTTATTACAACTTCCCCAGGCATCTAACGTGTGGCAGACAACTTGATTAATCAATACAATCCGATTCTTGAAATTCATTGAAATTTTCTACTGTAATAACATTTTTTTATTCTTCAAGTTCAAATGTTATTAGATGACAAGTATTTTTCATATTGTGTTTTGCTAACATTTTTTAAATTAGTGCTAAAAATGCCTGCATTTTCCACACCCTTTTGAAATCTCTATTTTAAAAAAAAAAAATATTTTTTTTGTTTTAAAATTTGGAAAAGTCAAAAAAATATTACACTGAAACATGAATAATGAAAAAATGTTATTACAGTAGAAAATTTCAATAAATTTAAAAAAAGGGCCTCGTATTTTTTAATCAAGTTGTATGGCACACGCTAGATGCCTGGGGAAGTTGTAATAACTTGGCTGATTTTCAACCGATTTTAGTTTTTAGTACCTTATTAGAAAGGCATTTTACTCCACATCATAATTCTGTAATCACTTGAATTAAAACTTAACTTAAAATACCAAAGAAATTGCGAAAACAGAAAAAAAATCATATTTTTCCTTGTAATCCGTTTTTTAAACTTCAAGGACCATGCTAAGCGCCTTACACATGTCCGATCGTCCCAAATTTTTGTGAGACGTATATTTACCTCCAAATGAATATATTTAGGGTAAGTTAGGGTCAGTATCTACCATTTTTTTTTTTTTTGGAGCTCCATATAAAATAAATCAGAGCCAAAACATAAAAGGTGCAATTTTAAAAATTAAAAAAAAAATAGAAAGAATTGTGATCACATCTCGAGTTATGGCTTAAAAGTTGCATAATTTAGAGTAGAATTCTTTTAGTTTTTTACAAAAAAATCGAAGGTTTCGGACTTTTTCAAAAAGTCGATTTTAATTTTTAAACGTCAAAAAATAAGTGATAATTACTTCGAATAATTTTTTCACATTTTTTTTCTAAAACTACATTTAAATACCAACAAAACGTTGTCCAACTTTTTTTAAAATATCTATATTTTTTACTGGTCAAAATTGATTGAAAATTTAAATTTTTTCATTTTTTGGAAAAAATCGCCATTTTGAAAAATTGATTACTCAACACCACCTTGGTATAAAAGGCTGAAAATTTGGCTGCAAGTTGCATTTAATACGTACTAAAACATATCCAAAAATAAAATTAATCGAAGGGGGTCGGGCCTAAAAGTGAGTGATTTGGCATGGAATGCCCCATATATATTTATATATTTATAACAGACGACATATGTCATTGTTAATTAATTAACTCATTTCTTTATTTTTTAAATTTTATATTTGTAAATAAAGATACATACATACATACATACATACATACATACATACATACATACATACATACATACATACATACATACATACATACATACATACATACATACATACATACATATAAAACAGAATTAAAACTCAACTCATAAGGTACAATGCAATTTAGTAATATTTCTAAGAATTAGAAATACGAAATATAAATTCAAACCTAACGGACAATTTTCAAGACTTGAAAAGTCCTACTTAGGGTTGCAACTAGTGCCCACGGTCAGTACCGTAGAACCGGGAATACCGGTATTCCCGGTTCTCGGTATTACCGGGAAATGGTACCGGTTTCCCGGTTCTTAATTCATTCCCGGTATTCCCGGGAATACCGGTATTCCCGGTTCTACCGGTATGTATATTTTGTAAAATTTAGTACAATTAAAATTTTTTCTTTGCTTTTACCAAAAAAAATACAAAACATGTGAAAAATACCATTTCCATTGTATTTTTTTAATTTAAGAAAAAAATAGTTACATAATTTTTAAATCATGTACAAACGCAACTAAATATTACTGAAATACTCATTAAATAGTGTAATTTAAATATTTTATGGTGTAGTATTTTTCTGGTTTTTGAGAACCGGTACCAGGATCAGAACCGGGAATACCGGTATTCCCGGGAATATATCTAGAACCGGGAAACCGGTTCCAGAACCGGGAATACCGGTATTCCCGGGAATACCGAGAACCGGGAAATGGGGGGCACTAGTTGCAACTCTGAGAAAATCTACTACAGTGTAAGAAATTACAACTGTGCTGGAAAAAGTTAAAAATAGATTCATTAAGTTCGTGCTAAACGTAACATATGGGTAATGAAATGTGATATAATTCCCGTTCGCTTTTTCACCTTAATGTACGTTTAAATAGCTGATCTTAATCTTACACACCTACAGTGACAATCGAAGAGTGCTGACGAAGGAAGGGTGGCTTCTTCCGAAAGCTGTCGACATCTCCACTTAGCCTGTGTTGTCAATTAATTTTTTCAGATTTTCTCATTGTACAACAAAAATAATTATTTCTCAGAAATAATTAATATGGACTCAAACCGAAATAAATAAAAACTTTAGTTATAAAATATAAAGTCCAACAATATATAAAACAGAATATAAAACAGAATTAAAATTCTAGAATTTTTTCATTAGAAAATTTTAACATTCTGCAACATTTTTTCTCTAGAAAAAATTTAAGATTCTTTAGAATTTTTCATAGAAAATTTTTCAGATCCTTGGTCATTTTTCATAGAATTTTTTTTCAGATTATTTCCTTTTCACTCTCATTTCTCCCTCTTCTTTCTTCTCTTTCTTCTCTTTCTTTCCTTTATTTCTTTTTCTTTTTTTTTTCTTTTTCCTTTTCCTTTTTTTTCTTTCGAATTTGGTTTGGGGGGTGAATTTCCTTTCCCCCCCCGTGGATCCACGTTTGATAATATATTTTATGGAGTCCCCGACTGGTATTTCGATGTGTTACACACGGAATGACAAAGTGAGTATTCCCACACATTTAACTCAACAATATGTTGGGTTCTTCAGATTGTTGCGTATGATTATCATTGAATTATGGTTTAGTTTAATATTACTCATACGCCATGAGGCACTGCAAAATATAGGCGCTCATTGAAGTTTTTTAATTACAACTCTTGAACGGATCTGCATATTTAAACATGTTTTACAGTTTTAGAAAATAGAAACTTAGCGAATTATTCTGTATGTAATTCCGAGGAATTACTGTTAATACCATACAGAATTTAAATTTCGTAAACTTATCAACAAAAAAATATAAAGTTTTTTTTTTTAATTTTTTGTTGTTGAGCCTCCATTTTTTAAATTTTTAGAAAACAAGCAGTTATATTAAATTTAAGATAAAGGAGATTTCGCTTTTGTATATCTTATTAAGAGAGAATTTTTTATTAAAAAAAAATTCAGATTTTAAATTAAAATTAACTGGCGAAATTCAAAAATGTATAATGTTTCTTTCAAAATCCCCAAATTTAAATTAATTTTATGTGTAAACACTAGGGTTTCTAAATTCCCGGACTTTTTCAATTCCCGGGAAATCGTTTTAAAAAAATCGTATTCCCGGGAATTCCCGGGAATTTTTTAATTAAAACAAATTTTGAACTTTACCATAAACAAATTGTTGTATTACAAATTATGGTCGTATTTTCCAATTTAAAACCATTTTAGATGTATTCTTTTGTAAAATAGTAAGAAAATTATATCTTGAAGATATATTTAATTGAACTTTCGAATTATTAAAATTAATTGGTTTAAGGCATTCCGGCCAAAATGAGAACACCATTATAACGTCGTATTTTCACTGGTTGCTGGAATAGAACTCGCGGCGGCCAAGGTCGTTACAAAATATTTTTTTTTCACGGCCGATAGATATCAGGCTTTTACTTCATATATGAAATTTTAACTTGAAAACCAGGTTTGTTATATATTTTTTAAAATATCGATATTTTTGTTTTGTTCTGAATATAAAATAATAAATTTCGTAAAGAAGAAATCATTGGAATTTTAGATTAAGAAAACTTTTGCCAATTTGAAACCAACATTTGAAGTGAAATTTAGTTTGATTTCGTATTTTGTCACGCAATCGATTAAAGAAAAATAATTGTTAGGCCTAAATAATATACAAGCAGAAGCATGTCCTCACTAGTTCTTCTTTTAAAAATTTTAATTCTTTTAAAGTTTTAATGTCATTTTTGTTAAATCATTTAAGATTGTGTTAAAAATGTGTAAATAAAATATATTTTTATTAAAAAATTAGCGACGAATTCCCGAAATTTCCCGAAGAAAAAATCCCGGGATTTTAAGAAAAATATTTCCCGGGAATTCCCGGGAAATTTTTCCCGAATAGAAACCCTAGTAAACACTCAAAGTTCTGAAAAAAAAAAATAAAAAATATAAACAAAAGTCTGTTACAGAAATTGTTACTTTATTTGCAATATTTGGAATTAAAAAGTTATTCAATTATCATCTTCCCATTTTCAGAATTATAAAAAGTTCTTAAATCCCTAGATTTATTTTCACATTTGTTGTCATAGTTGGTGGCCTCTAAAGCATATTTGTGCAGAAATTTTCTAAGATTCTGCTATGTATAAGACACTTAAAACATTTTTTGTATAGAAAATTCTCAAATTCTGATAAACATTTTTATTTTCATTAAATCAATACAACTATAAAAATAATCAAATAGTTCTGGAATGAAAAAAATATTTCATTAAGGGGCCTTTTTCAGTTTCAAAGACTTTTTAGAAATTTCTCAGCATTTTTCGAGAAGAAAAATTTTCAGATTCTGGAACTTTTTCGTATTAAAAAATTATCAGATTCTGAGACACTTTTTGTATAGAAAAATTCTCAGATTATGAGATATATTTCCTTTAGAAATATTCTTAGATTCCGGGACATTTTTCTTTTAGAAAAATTTTCAGATTCCTAGACTTTTTTCTATAGAAAAAAATATTTTTCTATAGAAAAATTCTCAGATTCTGAGACAGTTTTTTGTAAAGAGAAAGTCTCAGATTCTCATTAAAAAAGTCTTAGATTTTGAGACATTTTTATAATACACACAGTAAAAATGTCTCAGAATCTTAGACTTTTTCTATTGGAATCTTTTTCTACAGGAAAAACGTCTAACCGAAAAGATTCTTAGGCATTTTTCCTTTTGAAAAGGTCTCAGATTCTAAGACATTTTTTCTATAAAAAGTCTCCGATTCTTAGACATTTTTCCTATAAAAAAATTTCCGCTTCTGAGAAATTTTTTGTATAGAAAAAGTTTCACATTCTACGACATTTTCCTACCAAAAAGATTCAGATTCTGAAACGTTTTTTTTTTTTGTTTTCTAGGAAAAATGTTTCAGAATCTGAGACTTTTTCTATATGAAAAATGCCTCAGAATCTTTTTCGTATAGACATTTTTCCTATAGAAAAAGTTTCCTATAGAAAAAGTCTCAGATTCTGAAACATATTTCCAATAGAAAAATTCTCAGATTCTGAGACATTTTTCTTACACAAAAAGTCTCAGATTCTGAGATGTTTTTCATATAGAGAAATCCTCACTTTCTGAAACATTTGTCCTAAAGAAAGAGTCTCAGATTCTGATCTATTTTAAGAATATACAAATTTTCAGATTTTTCCTATAGAGACATTTTTCCTATAGAAAAATCTCAGATTCTTAGACATTTTTCCTATGTAAAAAGTATCAGATTCTGAGATATTTTTCAGGTCTCGAAATCTGACAAGGGTTATGAAGCCATTTGTCTGAAACTTAAAATATATATAAAAAAGAGACAATCCTAAGGTTCGTGTGTCTCGGCTTATCGGCCATATCAGTGTTTAAAAATTTCGTTGCCCCCTAATGAACAATTTGCACTATTGGAAAAATTCCGATAACTTCCGAACAGGAATATCGTCTAGGGCAAAAATATGGGTCGACTTTAGTTTAATAGAGATTATTTCGTATTCATATGGATATTGTAGGTATGTATATGTCTTCATATAAATACCCCCCAAGATCTTACACATTTTGGTGAAAAAAGTATTTTGACTAGGTTATGCCACCGTTGAATAGGTATTAAAAAAAACTTTCTTCTCATATGAGTAGCTTTTTAAGAAGAAATGGCTGAAAATCCAAAAAACATGTACATTAGACTTAATTTTTAAAGTTTGATTTGCGGGTATCATAATTTTTTTGAATGATTTAGGTGAGCTAAAAAGAATGGCGGTATTTTTGTGGAAAAATTTTCGCTTCTTGGGGTGGTTCAAAACATCTGAAAACACAGATTTTGAGAGCTGAGTTTTCTGCGGGAAAAAAAGTCTGAATATACTGCAAATCTGATTTCATGAAAGGTTTTTGAACTCTTAAAAAAGTTTCAAAAACCCATCACAGAGGTCGGAAATATAAGGTTTTTCCATTTCCTTTTTAAATTAATTTTTTAAATCAGCACAATTAAAAGGCATTTTCAGCTTAACAAAATGGTACCAAAATTTCCGTTCTATCGCAACCCGTTAGAAAGTTAAAAGCTGTAAAAAATGGACAAAAACACATTTTTTGAGAACTTTGACCTCAATTTTTTCGAAAACATGACTTAATAGAAAAATTTTAAAACCAGATTCAGAATCAGCATCGAAATGTTAATCGAAGACTAGTTGTACGATCCCAGAATATCATCCACAAATATCTCAAAAAAATACTCTCAATAATCCATTTTTTGTGCGAACTTTAACCTTAATTTTCTCAAAAACCTGACGTTACGGAAAACTTTGGAAACCAGATTTGGAATCAGCATTTAGAGGATAGTCGAAAACGAGTGTCCAGACTGCTGACACTTCCAAAATTTTTTGAAAAGTCGGTCAGTGTTTTATAATTTTGTCATTAAAACAAAAACTTTGAAGCCTTACAACTTTTTAATGGGTTGTGATAGAAAGGTGCTTTTTGTACCAATTTTCTTAGCAAAAACTGCCTTTTCATCATGCATTATCAAAAAAATATATAAAATTAAAAAAAAAAAATCGATTTTTCCGCCCCTGCTGTTGGATATTGGAACTTTTTTTAAGAGTTCAAACAATACCATTGTATTAATTTGTGCTGTAGAATCGACTGGTGAAATCAGATTTGCAATATCTTCTCTGCAGAAAACTCAGCTCGAAATCCGCGTTTTCAGATGCTTTTAACCACCCCAAGGAGCAAAAATTTTTCCCAAAAATACCGGCATTCTTTTAGGTTCCCCTAAATCCTTAAAAAAATTAT
This sequence comes from Pegoplata infirma, assembly GCA_963921195.1. Taxonomy (NCBI): domain Eukaryota; kingdom Metazoa; phylum Arthropoda; class Insecta; order Diptera; family Anthomyiidae; genus Pegoplata; species Pegoplata infirma. Next base: position 176,058,638 of record OY992536.1, read on the forward strand.
GATAACCGATTAACAGATAAAGTGACATAGTCACCAAACGAACCCTAATGTGCATATATTTAATAAAGTTTGTATTTTCCAAGAGGAGCATTTTCAATTTCTGAAACATTATCAGGCAGAAATATTTTCGAATCGGGTCCTTCAGAAAAATGTTAATATTCAGATGGCAATGAGAATTTAATCTACCCAGATTTTAAGAACTGAAAAATATCTTAGATATTTTTACTCAGTTTTTAAGACCTGAAAATATCTTCGAATCTTTGACTTTTCCTAAAGGAAAAACAACTAAAAATTTAACACTATATCTATAAGAAAAATGTCTCAGAATCTTAGACTTTTTCTGTAGAAAAATGTCTCAGAATCCGAGAATTTTTCGATAGAAATACATCCTCATAATCTGAGACTTTTTGATAAAAAAATGTTTTGGAATCAGAGATTTTATTATAGAAAAAATGTTCCAGAATCTGAAACTCTTTCAAAGGAAAAATTTATTTGAACAGAAGGGAAATTTTTTTCTGGTGAAAATATTGCTGAATCTGATAAATTTGTATCCGAAAAATGGCTAAGAATCTGGTAATTTTTCTATATGAAAAATGTCTCAGGTCCTGGCAATTTTTCTATACAAAAAATGTCTCAGAATCTGAGACTTTTCGGTAGGAAAAATGTCTCAAAATCTGAGACTTTTTCTGTAGGAAAAATGTTTTGCAATCTGATAATTTTTCTTAAGGAAGAAGGTCTCAGCATATGAGATATTTTCTTTAGGAAAAATGTCTCAGAATCTGGACTTTTTCCTTAAAAAAAAATGTCTCGGAATAAAGCTTTGCAAATTTTAGAGAACCTATCCGAAATTCCTCAGGAAAATCTATAATTTACTGTATATGAATTGGCTTTATTATTTATTATTTATTGCCGCAGATTAAATTTAAGGCAAACATTTTTGCAAAGAAAATAGAAATACATTTAGCTTAAATTAAAAAAAAAAAATCATTAATTTAAAGCTAACATTTAGTTAAAAAATAAATACTATAAATTTAATTTAGTTCAATAGTTTTGATAATTTTTGTTTCTAACTTTCAAAAAATTTTAGGTTAAGTCTGTTTTCCTATTTTTTTTTCTACTATTTCCCCTTATTTTTTTTTTTGCTACCACATTTAATGTTGATGACCATTTTTATAAACTCAACGATCCTAAACATTGAAAGAATTTATTTTTTGCCAAATGGTCGTAAATTATAAAACTTGGCGAAAACTTTTGAATTTAACACAAACATTAAAAATTACGTTTAAAAAAAGAAACTACAACTAAACGAAACAAAATGTTTTCATAGACGTATGGAAGTTTGTGAGTAAGTGTGTGTGCTTCAAACAAAATAAGAAACATACCAAACTGTGTATAAATGTGTGCGAGTATTATAGACTTTAATATGGCTCCTATTTATCTGATGTAACTATTATGTGTGATTTTTTGTTGCTTTTTTTATTTTTTTGTTTGCCGTTAACTATTTATCAAACTAGCAATAAACTTGGTCATGTGTTATATTAGAAAATTTTTAGAAATTGCCTTTTCTACTACTAACCAACTTGGGCACTCCAAAAAAAAAACACACACACACACTTACTCAAAACACACATTCACTTGTTTTGGTAAATACCCAATAGACAAACCTCTTAAAACCCCTTGAAAAATAAAATCTCATACTTTATAATATGTACTTTGTACACAACAAACAAACACACACACACTTGTTTACTATATTTACTTAAAATGTTGTATACATTATGTATGTGTAAATGAGTGTGTGTTAGTTTGTACAAATACTAGAACACCATAAATCCTTTAAGCCATTTAAACGCTTCTTAAATACTGCTAGCTGGTTATGTCCTATTTACAATCAAATATAGTATATGGATATAGAGAGCAAACCTATGTGGGTAAGTCCATGGGAAATTTAACTGGCGGTTAACCGATTTTGTTAATAGTTTTGGTAATTTGATAGAGCTATATAAATAACACTGTGCTACAGTGAAAAAATACTGCTGATGTGACATAGTATAAGTTGTTGGTTTTGTCGAGTAGATCACAAAAATGCCCATTAAACTTGCCAGACACCCTCAAATTTTAGAGTTATTGTCAAAAAACGTTTTTTTGGGACTTTTATCACTTAACCTTTTGTAATTCAGAAAATTTTCAACCGATTTTAAATTTTTAAACTGTTTGGATAGAAAAAGGATTGACCATACGTAAAAGAAAGATATTTATTGATTTTTTCTATAAATTAAATTTTTTTTTTTATTTTTTGAAAATTTTTCGAGTTTATCGATTTTTTTCTGCTATAGTTCGTTTAACAACCTTTATATTTATGAGCGTTTTTTTAAAGATAATTTAATTTTAAATACGATAAGCTTTATCCTGAAAAAAATCAGATAATAATTGACAGAGTTGTGATAATTTTTCTAAAAAAGAAAATTAAGATTTTGCAGGAAAACGCCGTTCAGATAACCCAGGCAAAAAAAATAAATTTATCATAAATGGTAATGTACAATATTTTTAAAGATTTTTGGCGAGCTGAATCCGAATCTGGCCTTTAAGTTGCTCTATCCCGTCAGGTTTTTGAGATATTTAACATAAATTGATATATCAAAAACTTATGGTGTTTTCTTTTGCATTTCGCCCCAAAAGTTATGTTTTTGTGTTCTTTTCTAAAAAAATGTCAAAACTTATAAAGAATATCGTGTTCTTTTCTAAAATGTCTGCCCTATAAAGTGCAAAAAAGTTGCACTTTTTACCCCGTAAAAAATCCAGGGTTGAAATTGCCTTATACAACAGCTGACTTTTTCTGTGTTGTTTTCTGAAAACAGCTGTGAAAAAATACAGGGCAGAGTATTTCTGGATTTTGTGTTCTATTCCAGTCAAATAAAATGCAAATTTTTGATGGTGTGAGTTGAACATTTTAAAAATGTATACCCCAAAAAGGCAAACATTTTTTTTTTCAGAAAAGAAATCACCATTAATAAGATAGCGCAATTTCAAGGTCAAATTCGAATTCAGGAGGTCAAAAACCTTAAAAATAATGATACGCGACCTCTCAGTATGTTCGTTTATTTTTTTTTATTTTTTTGCCTGGGTTATCCGGCCGGCAATTTCATACAAAATCTTAATTTTCTTTTTTAGAAAAATTATCACAACTCTGTCAATTGTTATCCGTTTTTTTGGCATAAAGCTCATCGTATTCACAATTAAATTTTCTTTAGGAATACGTTTATTAATACAGATGTTGTTGAACAAACTATAGCACAAAAAAATCGATAAACTCAAAAAATTTTAAAAAAATAAAAAACAAATTAGATATTGTTGAAGAAATCAATACACATCTTTCTTATATGTATAGACCAATTTACACACATGAAAATCCCTATCCTTCTTCTATCCAAAACAGTTGAAAATTTTAAAATCGGTTGAAAAATGTTTAAGTTACACGTGGTTTAGTGAGAGAAGTCCCAAAAAAACGTTTTTTGACAATAACTTTAAAATTTGAGGGTATCTGGCAAGTCTAATGGGCATTTTTGTGATTTTTTTCGACGAGACCTACAACCTAAAAAACCTCATTTTAAAAGTATATTCGATTTTGTGTTTTTTGTAGCACAGTGTAATTAAGATGTAGGCGCATAAAAACGCGCGTTTTTTGATATATTGACAGTTTTTATATTTTTTTTTAACTTGGAAACCGTAAGTTTTACGAAAAAAAATTTTGTGACTATAAAGTAGATAAAATTATAAAGATTTAAAATTTTTCCAAAAAAATTTCAACAAATATATTTTGAAAACAATATTGTAATTACCTTTTCTCCCAACAAGGACAATCTGATTTTCCAAATAAAAATGTATTAAGGGGGGTTTAAAGGAAAAAACAGTCTTAACGAGAGCAATTTTTAAGCAGCTATGAAAATATAAATACGCAATATTTTTTATTTCTGTTTTTTTAACATGATAATGTTTTTAATCATTTTAAAAAACTTGCAGGACGCCACCTCAGTTTGACTATATAAGCTAACAATTAACGAAAAAGAAAACAAGAATTACTATTTTCATTTTCCTTAAACCAAAAATTTTAATAACTTTGGTTTGTAACTTGGATAATAATTCACCTCGTGGTGAATAAAACCGTTTTTCACCAGCTGGTGAATAAAAAGGAACAAAATTATTTTTCCAAAAAAAAATTTTTTCATCAAATTTTTTTTCCATCAATTTTTTTTTTTCATCAATTTTTTTTTTTTTTCATCAAACTTTTTTTTTCATAAAATTGTTTTTTTTTCATAAATTTTTTTCATCAAATTTTCATCAAAATTTTTTTTAACATAATTTTGTTTTTCGTGAAAAAAAATATTTTTTTTGTTGAGCATGGAATAGCAACCCAGCAAATTGTTGCATTACTAGTAATGAGTATAGTAATTAGTAATAATTATTGGTATGTACTTACTCATTGCATGAAACACTACTTATTCTATAAAGGCCGTGAGACAAAAATAATTAGTGCCTACAAGCTTACGAGTAGGGAGATATATAACTACTTACCTATAATGAGTAAAATAAGTAGTTATTTATAAGAAATAAAATAAATAGTTGCAAACAGAGTTTGAAGTAACTATTTATCATTAGATTATTCGTTTTCGCGAAACTTTAAGCTAAAAAGGTAAAACAAATAATGTTTTTTTCTGATTGGACTTAATTTCCCAAGTGAACTTGCAAAAAAGTATTTATTTTTAGCATTCTCAATAACTTATTATTTATATTATTTCAATTAAGTACTTACATATTACAATATTAGCCACTAGTTGATTTTTGGACTAAAGTAATGCAGTGTGTAATGAGTAGTTGTTATAAGTAATGTAATTGGCAGTCATTACTTTTCACAACACATTACCAAGTTTTTGCTGGGAAAGTAATATAACATTATTTTTTCTAAAAAAACTTTGCTTTGGTAAGTACACCCAAATCTTCCGCAAAACATTATCATGATTTAATGTTTTAGGCAAGAGTACAAAATACGCAGGCATTTTTTATTTGAAAGATGAATTATTGTAATATTTTTAAAATTTTATTTATTTATTTTTAAAATTTTATTTTTAAAAGACAAAATCGGCTGCAGTTGTTCAGCAAAAAATACTGAACCGACTTTGATAGCTTTTTTTATTTGATTTGTAGATTATTAAATTCTCTAGTACTTACCGTGGCCATCTTTTGAAAAATATTGATTTTTGTTGAAATTATGCTAATATAAACAAAAAAATCTAAAAATTTACATTTCTTTTTTTCATAAAAACATAATTAGGTCAAAATTTAAAAAAAATGGCCACGATAAGTTCTATACACACAAAAAAAAACTTTGTCAAATTACTAGGAAAAGTCTCGTAATCCCATTTTAGCAATATTTGACAGGTTTCCTTGTTTTTTAACAAACAAATTTGGATCGAAAATTAAATTTTTTTTTGTAATTTCTTAATATTTTTTTTTAATTTTACAATTTTTTTTTTTGTAATTTTTCAAATTTCCAAGATAATTTTACAAAAAAAGTATAGTAAATTTACGAGAATTCATTGTTATTTTAATTGCGCCAAAAAACTGTAAATTTACAATTTTATTGGTAAAAAGCTTGAAAAATTACAAAATTAAATTCTAATTAATTTTTATTAAAAAATAAAAATTCTTTTATTCGACCTTTTATTTTATATTTTGATTAAGTCTTGCAAAAATGGCCAACATAAATAAATTTAAAACAAAAAAAAAATAATTTTCTTTAAAATTATGCTATGAGAATATCATGGACTTAATTAGTAAAGAAAATAATGACCTCGAGCCAGAATAAACAACCTCAAAATATAATATTTTAAATGTCGAATAAAATAATTTTTATTTTTTAATAAAAATTAATCAGAATTTAAGCATAATGGTTGGCACGCCATAGTGATGAATAGGGCAAGTACTTTCATGAAAATGCATATTTTTACTCAGCATTGTAAATATAACATAAATTAAATATCTATCCGAATCAATGAATTCGCAATAAAATGGCATTGATTTGTAGTTGCATATTTTTGCATATTTTTATATAAATTTGCCTTTTTTTTCAATTTCATCAATATTTTTTCAAAACTTCCCTAGGAAAATTTAAATTTCTATTAGAAAAATATATTTAAGTACAGAAATCGTATTCTGATGCATTTTTTATAGAAAATTGATTCTGGAAGTATAATTTTTAGATTCTGAGAAATGTTTCCTATTTAAAATGTTCCTATTCTGAGATATTTTACTACTCGTAATGAAAAAAATGTTTTCGAATTTAAGATTTTATTACAGAAAAATTGCGTTGTTATTTTGCTTAGAGTTGGGGTAAGGGGTTTTGCATTTGAGTTATTTTTTTTGATTTGAAAATCAGAAAATTCCAAAAAAACAAAAAAAAATTTTTTTTAGAAAAAAGGAAAAATAGTTTTTAAAAATAACTTGTTCTAGAAATATATTGTATATATTTTTTTCTTTTATACAATTTTTAACTTCAGAAATATTCAGTGACTCAAAGAAAAAACTTCTCAAGTAAAAAATATTTTACTAATTAAAAATTGTTTCCACTCAAAAAAACATTTTTTAGAATTGTCGAGGGCCTGCAAGTATTGGACAAAGCCTAATTTATGTTGACAAATTATTTTTTTAGTAAAAACAATAATTTTTAGATGCGTATTTTTGAAGTTTTAAGTGCATATTTTGGATTTTTAGATGCATATTATAGGCACATATTTTCGTTTTTTAGATGCATGAAAGTACTTGCCCTAGTGATGAATAACCCTAATATGGTATTATTACACTCACAACAACAAATAACATTTTGTTGCTGAGTGTGTAATGGGCAATCATCTGTAAAATTGCTTTAAATATTTTTGTTGGTTATTGACAATCGTTGCCTTACTATTATAGCACAATTTCTTCGTCTTTCTGATTCCCATTGTGGATAGAGTGGAATATGTATTAATATTTTAGTTTGTGCACAAACGATTTGTCATTAGCAGGGACAAGACCTTCATGTACTAAAAAACTATGTTTTAGGCGCCTAAAATATGCACTAAAAATCTTTAAAATATGCACTAAAAACTACAAAAATATGCACTAAAAATTATAAAAATTGTGCATTTTTGAAAAAAAAAAATTTTTTTTTCTAATAATTTTTTACTTTGTTAGCTTATTAACGAAAAAAATCATTTTGGTCAGACAAGACAAAATTTGTGCAGCCTTCCTAACAAGAAAATTAATGATGTTTACAGAAAACTTCATAAAAAAAGGAAAAATTAAGCTAAAACTAAAATTTTATACAAAATATGACCTAAAAATATGCATTTATAGCATAATACTAGCAAAATATGCAAAAATATCCATTTTCGGTAAAATGTGCAAAAATATGCATTAACGAATCGATGCCATTTTAAAGCTAAATCTCTGATTCGCAAAGATATTTGGCTTATGCTGTTCCAAGACTAACAGGAAAAACACGCATTTGCATGAAAGTCCTCTCCTTGGTCATCAGACCCGTTTGCTACTTTGTAGTAAATCGTTTCTTTTTTTGCTAAATCTTGACAATGGAATCTGACAAATTTCGAAACTAGTGTCGAATAAGTCTTGCAAAAATGGCCAACATAAATAAATTTAAAACAAAAAAAAAATATTTTCTTGAAAATTATGCTATGAGAATATCATGGTTTTAATTAGTAAAGAAAATAATGACCTCGAGCCAGAATAATCATCCTCAAAATATATTACAAAATTTTTGGTAAAAAGCTTGTTAAATTACTAGGAATTCTCGTAAAATAGGAAGTAGAAAAACATCTAGTACAATTATCGTGTCAAAAAATTTGTAAATTTACAATTTTATTAGTAAAAATCTTGTAAAATTACAAAATTGTTGGTAAAAAGCTTGTAAATATTCCCATTTAACAATGTTAAAAGGACCTACCAAAGTATTGATTAAAAAAATTTTTTTTTTTTTCATCATTTTTGGTGCTCTATCAAATAGGTAACCAAAAATAAACAAAATCGATGATCCGGCAGTAAAATTTGCATGGACTTCCCCACGTACAATGTCATTACCTCGTGATTTAGACTACTGCAAGAGCACAGTGATGTATGACCATTGTAGATTAAACATATTAACCAGAAAAATGGAAATCTGAGACATTTTCTATGAAAAAATTTCTACGAATCTGAAAAGCGCTCAGAATAAAAAATTTTCCTCTAGGAAAAATGTCCCTCAGTCTAAACTTTTTCTATATAAAAAAATGTTTTAGAATTTAAGACTCGTTCTACAGGAAAAATATCTTAGAATCTGAGACTTCTTCTTCAAGATAAATTGTATGATCATCTTGGATTTTTTATAGAAAAATATCTTTGTAGGAAAAATGTTTCATTATTAAATTATTTTTTTTACATAAGAAATGCTTCAAAAACTCTAACTTTTACTATAGGCCAATATTATCAGAATCTGAGACTTCTTTTAAATTGTCTCCGTATCTGAAACTTTACTATAGAAAATTTGTCTCATAATCTAAAAGTTTTTCATTAGGATAATTGTCTCAGAATCGGCCACTTTATCTATGGGAAAATTGTATTAGAATTTCAGACTTTTTCTATAGAAACAAGTTAGAAAATTATAGTCGGTCAAGACCAACCATATAGTACCCTACACCGGAAAATGGGTCCCAAGTGCAAACCTGGACGGATGGTATCTATTTTTTGTTAAATCTTTAATAAGTGTAAAAAACACCCAAAAACCAAGTTTTAGTGAATTAGGCTTCTACTTGTTGCAAATACACCGCTTTAACTGATTATCGGAAGAAATTTTTATATGGGTCTGGGTCCAAAAATGGTCCGATAATAAACAGATTTGATAAGGTTATTAAAGTACGCGTTTAATACATAAAAACAAAATTTTAATAAAATATTTTTGATTTTCATGAAATTTGAGAGATTGTGAATATCGGGAAGGTGGTTTGTATGGGGGCTACAAGAAGAACTGCTCCGATTCGGCATTGTGATTTGTGAATACAAAACACGATTATCTGCCAAAATTCGATAGGATACTTTTTATAAAACCGTTGTTAGAGCCGTTTGAGGCAAATTAAAAGGGGAGTTTTGTATGGGTGCTAGGTCAAAACATGGACCGTTTTTTTCCAATTTCAATAGGCTTCGTCCATCGTCCAAAAGAAGCTTAAATTTGTAAAAAAAAAAATTAAAATATTTTTTTTTATTTAATTTTTTAATTTTTACTAGCAATTTCATCTGGAATAATTTTTTATTTAAAAAAAAGTCGCCACTTTGAGGGTAAAATGATAAAGTATACCATGGTTGGAGAGTCTGAAAAAAAATCACAATTATTTTAAAATAATCTAAAACACTGTGCTCTATGTGCACGTGAGTTTTATATTTAAGGCTTTTACTTAACTCTTCCTATCACTTGGGAAATACAAATTTACACAAACGTGTAAATGTATGCGTTATTGTGTGTATATAAGTAGTAGTAGCTTCTATTTATATTTTTTTGCTAAAGTATGTACAATGTACATATAAATATATTTTATACGAATGTTATTTAGTCTTAATATTTATATGCTTTTTTGCCTGCTTATTGTTATTTGTCTACAACACACACATACAAATAACCGAGTAGTTTTGTTAAATGTTCGTAAAACTACTGCTATGACACACTATTTCCGGTAATAAGGTTTTCTTCCTTTCAGCAAACTCACACTTGTTTATTTCTTTGGTGTTATGTCTTTATTTTTTTATATCGTTATCTTTTCATTTTATATTTTTCTTCCATTTCTACACTTGGCACACTTAACATTGTTAATAAATATCGTAAATTTACTTTAATGTTGGTTGTTTTTCAAAACAATAGACTTTAGTGTGTGGTATTTAAACTTGTACTATTTGGGTGTAAGTAGTTGGTAGTGTGTACCTTTAGGCCATATGATTTATATGGAGATTAAAAAAAACTGACAAAAGCCAAACACAGTTTTTTCTTGTTAAATTATTTTAATAGTCTATGGTTAAAAATACTAAAGAGTTTATTTTTAGTTTAAGATTTAACTTACTTAAATTGAAATAGGCAGTAATTTTAATTCGCAAAATTGGTGTGTAATGACAATTTAAGAAAACGGATCTGATTGTGATGGTCTTGATTCGGAATTGTAATGAGACAGTGTCAGTGGCCTTCATTGTGGCTCTGCACTGATTTGAATTAGAAACGAAAAGCAAAGTTCAGCAGAGAAAAACTTGACTGTATGGGTAAGATTAGAGAACGCTGGTCACATGATTTGCGATATTCAAGTGAATCACGAGTGAGTGATTTTCATTTAAATCACGTGATTGTGAGTTGAAAAAAATGTTTAGTAAGTTTTTTTGTCTGAATTTCCGAGAGTTGAATTTTTATATATTCAGCTAACTAAAATATTATTACATAATCGACTCTACTCTCATTGGAAATTAGAAGACGAAAATTGATGATCGTGATCTTACTACGATGGTACAAAATTTTCGAATTCTAATTCCCAATGAGAGTAGAGTCAAATATGTTTTAATATTTTAGTTTGATCATTAACGATTGTCATTAAAGACCCTTTGCTGCATGTAGTATTTGGTTTTAATTTTTGCTAAATAATCTTGACAATGGGATCTGACAAATCCCGAAAGTGTCGATTAAGTTTTGCAAAAAATGACCAACATATATAAATTTAAAACAGAAAATTAATTTTAAGCGAAAAGAGTAATTTATTTAACTGATTTTTCCTATATCATTAAACAAATTTCAAGCTTAAAATTTACTGAAAAATTTTCTGATTCAATTTTTTATGATTACTAAAAAATTTGCCAAAAGTTACTTATTGTTAGTTAACTGAAATCAGGAAAAAAAATTTAATTAAACTACCAGTATTGTTAATGGTATGAAAAAACATACGTGGTTCGATTCCAAACTAGGTATTGATATTAATAAAAAATTCACATTTTAGAAAAACAATTTACCATTAACCAAAACAAACTGGCATTTAAAATCCGACTGATGAAGACAGTTAAACTGGAACTGTCCGAAACCAGTATAGGAATACCAAAAATTTCTATAGCTTTTAGAAATAAAATTTTTCTTCTACATTTTTTAACTCAAACTCTTATAACAAATAGAATTGGAGCCCGTGCTCGATCTGTACTAACAAAAAAAAACAACAAATTAAACTAAAAATTTTGAAAACTTTTTTTGAACGCATTTGAAATTTACTGAAATAAACAAACTTTCTTGCTAATTCTTCGATGAACAGTGATTAATCTTATTTTTATACCCTCCACTTACAAGGGAAGTCTCCCTGGTGCCACCCTCCGATCTTCATGAAATTTCGATATATTGTTAAGAATGAAAATTAATTCGACACGTATTTTTTTTAGCGGTCCAAACTCATTTTTAGGGGCGGTCGATTTGTATGGGGGGAAATTGACCTTTTTCAGTTTTTTACGATTTACGCCTATTAAAACAAAATTCGGCATGTGTGGTATCAGACTAAAGGTATTAAAAATACCTATCTCGTGGTGCTAACAACGGGCCAAGGAATTTAATATTTTTCGATTTATTAACAAAAATGTCCAAAAATGTTGGTATTTTGCTCAATATGACGAAAAGTTGCATGTTTAGACACGTTCTTAGCACACGTGGATAGGTTTTCCAAAGACCTTTCATTTGGTATGTAACATGACTGGGTTTCTTTGCATAATATAGGAGATAAACGAAAAAAACTTAAAAAGGGCTTTGTCTTTCCTCCTCCTTTTAAACCCCTAAATATGAATTTGGGCCGCTAAAAAAAGAACGTTCCTTTATTTTTTCTGCTCTACAAAATAAAACCAATTCCATAAAGATCCGCGGGTGATACTAGGTAGACTTCCCTTATTAGTGATAGAGGGAATATATAAGTTTGTCATTCTGCTTGTAACTCAACGAAATATCGGTCTAGGACCTCATAATGTATATATATTATTGATGGCTGTAGGCAAAATCGCCCAAAGAAAAATCGCCCAAAAAGTTTTATGAAAAATCACCCAAATGCAAAATCGCCCAAAAAATATGAAAAATGACCCAAAAAGAAAAATACGAAACTTCACCCAAAATTAACGAAAAAAATCCCAAAAAATAAATGAAAAATGGCCCAAAATAAAATAAAAAAAAGATTTTTTCTAACACATTTTTTCCAACACACTTTCTACACAGAAAAGCTTTCTTTTGCGAAGAGGGTCTAAGCCTTAGACTCTAAGGCATGGAGTTTGTAATCCCTAAGCCCGACCAAAGGCCGGCTACGCAGAAGAACTTTAAGACAAAGACAAAAACTTTTAAGATAAGATCATAGATTACGTGGTTATTATTTATTTTTATAGATCGTTGTTTTGAGAATACAGCCCGTAAAACGCATAAGTAATTGATGTAAAAGTTTTAAGTGTGAAACTTAAATTTTAACGAAATAAAAAAAATTATAATTAGCACCGATCAAAGCGTCGCAGGCGAAAAATTTTACAAACTAATTTTTTTCCTGCGGAGCTTTCATCGGAGTTGCATGCTGTTTTTAAATTCATTACTTTTGATTTTCTACTGCGCTGCGATAGATTAATATATAGCGTGGTAATCTGCATGTAAGAGCAGGGGTTTTGGGTTCGATTCCCACCAGAGCCTTTGTATGTTAGCAACAACGGAACGGTTTTGCTTCAGCTTATTCTTGTTTAGTTAGATATATAATTTATAAAAAAAACGATAAGCGTTTACTGTTTCTAAAAATAATAATATACTGATTTATTGTGACATACATATTTCAGTTTTGACATTTTAAGATTTTGACAAAAAATAAAACCAAAATAATATTGGGGAATTTTTCATACATAATTTTTGGGTAATTTTTCGTAATGAAAAATCACCCAATTTTAAATTTCGAAATTTTGCACAAAAACTAGTGTTTAAAAACCGGTTAACCGGTTAACCGAAAAACCGGTTTTTCCCAAAATTTCGGTTTTTTTGCAAACCGGTTAACCGGAATTGAAAATTTCCGGTGCACCGAAACCCGTTTTTTTTCTGTCTATTTTTGCAATTATTTAGGGTTTTTACTTTTTTTTATGACATTTTCAAAATTTCGTTAAAAAAAACTTGAAAATCCGTGAGAAAGAAAGTCTAAAATATTTTTTTTCTACAAGAAACAATTTTCCAAATAGGGATTTTATTCCGAATCTGGTAAATATTAAAAATTCATATTGTTGTAAGCAAGTTTTGGGCACTTTCATTGAAAACTTTATAAGTGACTGTTAACCAGATAGTAAAATTCCTGTTAATGGAGAATGCTAATAAAAGAAGATCGAAATAATATACGGTACTGCAATTTTCAACGAAGTGATGTATTTTTTAAATAAAACCAATAAAAGTTAAATTAAAGCCCCAAATATGTTAACTTAAGTTATATATGCGCTTTTGTATTTAATAAAATTGAGCTATTTTAAAGAATTTTTTGGGTTTGTCAGTAAAAGAAAAAAAAAAATACGGTTAACCGGTTTTTTCATTCCGGTTTAACCGAGAAAACCGGTTAACCGAAAAAGCTGATTTTCGGTTAACCGAGAAACCGGTTTTCCAAAATGTCGGTTTTTTATAAACACTACCAAAAACTATGAAAATTTGCCCAAAAATGTTGGGTTACTTTTCATATGAAATATGACCCAAATTTGTATGAAAAATTTTTGGGCGAATTTTTGTTTTCTTTTTGGGCGATTTTGCCTACAGCCATTATTGATCAGTGATTGATTTTAAGACATTCTAGCGATGTCCGTCTGTGAATATGGTGATCACGGCCAAAGTACTGAACAGATATGACTAAGACTTGACATAAATACTTGTTGCCCTAACAAGGGAAGTATCTCAACCCTTATGAACCGATTTGCATGAAACTTAAAATATAAATAAAAGAGACAATTCTAAGGTTGGGGTGTCTCGGCTTATCGGCCATAACGGGGATTTAGGGGTTCAAAACATGGGTCAAAAAATGGCGAAAAAATCGTTTTTTTTTTTAATATTTCTGAATAAAAATCAATCCAAATTTTTTCAAGTCCCAACATCTTTTTGCTAAGCTTTTGAATTTTTGGTAACCATTTTTTTTCTTTATTTTGGGGTGTAAGAAAATATTAAATAACACAGTATAACACTAAAAAAAATTACGGGGTTCCAACGATTGATTCTGGTAGAGGAGACCAAAAAAAAATATATGAGGGCCGGCGTTTTGCAAGATCACATCAGAATTTTATTTTAGAGACGGTTAAAGTTTCCTAGCTTTTGCCTACTCTTGCAAAATAGTTTTATATCCCGTTATGCTGCAAGAACAGGACAAAGCTGGGAAACTTTAACCATCTCTAAAATAAAATTCCGATGTAATTTTTCAAAACGCCATTGGTTTAATAAAACCAAAATAATGAATCCGTTTCATTTATGAAACGAAGTTTTTTTTTGTGCATAGGTAGTGCACAAAATCCATTAGAAATGATTCTTAAGCAAAAAAATCTTTAAAATGGTTTTGCACAAACTATTTTAACTTTATCTTAAAAATGAGTTTAATCCATTTTTAGTCCATTATTTATTTTTTTATTGTATACATGCGTATGTTGCAGACCTTAAGTTAAACATTGACCTGAACCTTATGTTTTTGACCATTAAAACATGTCATTATTGCTTGTCATAAACAATGTAACCACAAATTTTGCATACGACAACATTAAAAAAATGTTACAAAAATTTTTAACAAAAAAAAATGTCATATTAACTGCTGATAAAAATGTTTTTTTTTTTGTAATGCTGACAATGACAGAACATCACCGATGTTAATAACAATGTTGATAGTGATGGCTACATTGATGATAATAACAATGATGACGATGATGGCAATGAGTCAATGGCCAAAAAAACCAAACAAAACAAAATATTATCACTCATAATATTACTTGAATTTTCAAAATACCTAACAAAGGTTCAGTTCATAGCCAACGGTAAATGAACCATTTGGTTTTCTCTGGCATTTAAGGACCAATATTAATATTAGAGCATCCATGAAATGTACGGGATGTACACAAAATTATTTTTAACATGACTTTGTTTTTAGACTGGTGTTAAATTTTAAAAGTGACGCAGGACCCCAGTTTGACTATATAATCTAAAAACTAAAAAAAAAGAAAATAAGAATTACTGTTTTTTTTTCTTAGAAAAAGGTTTGTAACTTGGAAAATTTGTCAAATATGTGCAATATTTTTAATTTTCAAGACCCCATATCACGAGTACTACACGCACAGAAGAGATATGATTGTAGCAACCATAATTTAAGAGCGTCATATCATGATTGAACATTTTATCATAACTTGTTTGTAGCAATCATAACATTTTTGCAGCAACCATAGTATGATCCTAAATATTCGAAAAATTATAATTTAGGACCATAATATGATTGGAACAAAAATTTTATGATTGCTAAAATTTTATTATGATAGAATTTTCAATCATAATATGACGCTCTTAAATTTTGGTTGCCACAATCATATCTCTTATATGAGTGTACAATAGGGTGACTCGTTTTAGGGTTTTTCTCTCTGATCAAATTCTAATACCCGCCAAAAGTGTCGGTTCCCTAAGGGTAACTCACATGCAAAATATCACTCCGATCGGAGTTTATCTTCTGTCTCCACTTTGAGCCTCAAAATTGGGGTTTTTGCAAAAAAGGACTTTTAAAAAAAAAATTGAATTTTTTTATTAAAATAATTAAAAAATTATTTTTGTATAATATTTGATCGTAAATACTTAAATATGAAATTTAAAGATTTTACGATATCATTAACCCGTTCAAACTTGATACCAAAAAAATGCCATGATTTTGAAAGCATTCTCAAAACACCTTTTTTCAAAATTTTAAAATTTTATTAAAAAAAAAAAATTAAAAATATAACTTTTTCTTACTGAATTCATTAAGAACACCTTGGAGAAGAAAAATGTGAAATATGGAGGATATCCGTCGGGCCACTTTTCGGGAATCGCGGGGGAAAGTTAGCGGATTTCAAGGAAATGTTGGTTTTATCAATAATTTGGATTAATAAAATCCAAGTTAGGGTACAAAACACAAAAGCCGTTTTATACTTGTTTATAGCACAAAATATAAGCTCTAAACTTCAAATTTTTTGCAGGGGTCATTTTTGACCCCCAGCCAATGTGGGTTAAAGACGTCCTAGATTAGTAAGATTTCATGACAGACTTACAGTTATCTAATAGAATGCTACGACACCAAAAAACCGTTAATTTGCCCAAAAATTAAATTTATAAGATTTTATTCATCCAAATTATTGATAAAACCAACATTTCCTTGAAATCCGCTAACTCCCCCCGCGATTCCCGAAAAGTGGCCCGACGGATATCCGCCATATTTCACATTTTTCTTCTCCTAGGTGTTTTTAATGAATTCAGTAAGAAAAAATTATATATTTAAAAATTTTTTTTAATAAAATTTTCAAATTTTGAAAAAAGGTGTTTTGAGAATGCCCCTAAAATCATTTTTTTTGGTATCAAGTTTGAACAGGTTAATGATATCGTAAAATCTTTAAATTTCATATTTAAGTATTTACGATCAAATATTATGCAAAAATAATTTTTTAATAATTTTAATAAAAAAAATTTGTTTTAAAAGTAATTTTTTTCAAAAACCCCAATTTTGAGGCTCAAAGTGGAGACAGAAGATAAACTCCGATCGGAGTGATATTTTGCATGTGAGTTACCCTTAGGGGACCGACACTTTTAATGGGTATTAGAATTTGATCAGAGAAAAAAGCCCAAAAACGAGCCACCCTAGTAGCGCACCCCATTCCATAACAACACCTTTTATGATCTGTCGGCTATGCAAAAACTGTTTTTATTGTCTCAAATCACCGAAAACAATTGAATTCGTCTAATGCAACGGTATTATTTTTTTTTCGTCGGAATAAATTACTTTGATAAATTTCTCAGACCATGTCATTGTATTCCTGCAGAGGTTAAGGCGCTGCTTACTACGTTTGGGATTCATCGATTAGTTTTTGCAAAATTTTCGACGAGCTATGAACTCACTTGACTTTTAAACGCAACGGACTGTACAAATACTCGCATTAATGCCACTTTCTTTGAGAATTTTGAAAGATGTCGGCGTAGAATTTGGGGAAATTCTTAAAATTTTTGTCGATCTCGTTCAGTTGTTGCCATTTGAGTTCGCCCATTCATGTTTTGTCCATAGTTCTGAATGTTATTTAGATAATTGCATTCAGCAGTTTTTTCCTCTCTATTATTTCCGCGATTTCAACGACCTTTAACAATTTAATCTTCAAAATCAGTACTTTTTCCTTATCGGAAGAGCTAAGAGCTTTGGGTGTCCCATTTTTATTGAAATTCAAAACAAAACTGTTTTGTTTTTATTGTTTGAGGTATTGCTATTCATTACAAATTGGATTCAGGTCCTTCTTTGTCTGTATTAGTGCCCCCCATTTCCCGGTTCTCGCTATTCCCGTGAATACCGGTATTCCCGGTTCTGGTACCGGTATTCCCGGTTCTGGTACCGGTTACCCGGTTCTCGATATATTCTCGGGAATACCGGTATTCCCGGTTCTGATCCTGGTACCTGGTTTTCAAAAACAAAAAAATACTATACCATAAAATATTTAAATTACACTTTTTAATCAGAATTTCAAAAATATTTAGGTGTGTTTGTAAAATTATTTAAAAATCATTTAACTATTTTTTTCTTAAATTCATTAAAAATGGAAATGGGGGTTTTCACATGTTTTGTATATTTTTTTTTAATAAAAGCAAAGAAAAAATGTTAATTGTACGAAATTTTACAAAACATACATTCCGGTAGTCCCGGGAATACCGGTTATATCGTCAGAACCGAACCCGGGAATAATTCAGGAATCGGGAAACCGGTACCATTTCCCGGTAATACAGAGAACCAGGAATAGGCGCTCATTTTTACCAAAATTCATGTCCGAATTTTTTGACCAAACCGGGCTCAAAAATTCGTAAATTTAGCGCACTTCAATGAAAAAATATTTAAAAAAATTCCATAACCGCGATTTTGGTCCATCTGTGGACTGAATTTTAAACATGAAAATTATTTTTTATCCAAATTAGTCTCAAAAGGTGGAAAATGTTTGGTGTGTTTCTAAAAAATATTTAAAAAAGTATAAAAACACGTTCATGTCCGAATTTTTTGACCAAACCGGGCTCAAAAATTCGTAAATTTAGCGCACTTCAATGAAAAAATATTTAAAAAAATTCCATAACCGCGATTTTGGTCCATCTGTGGACTGAATTTTAAACATGAAAATTATTTTTTATCCAAATTAGTCTCAAAAGGTGGAAAATGTTTGGTGTGTTTCTAAAAAATATTTAAAAAAGTATAAAAACACGTTTTTATATATAATTTTTTTTAATATTTTTTAGATAACACGCTTTTGTTATCTAAAAAATATTAAAAAAAATATAAAAACACGATTTTGGTCTGAAAAAGCTGATAGGCAGCACAATATGCAATTCCTTCTTGACCAGGGCAAATAAAAATTTAATGATAAGCTTCAGCAGCCTAAAAGTTGTCTGTCGAAAGTTAGGGTGTTTTTTAACGCGAAAGTTAGCGAAAAACCCTTTCCGAAATTCATTCTTTTGCTTATAACTTTTGAATAACTGCACCGATTTCGTTGAAATGCAAGACCAACCTGTCTAGGAGAAAGAAAAACATTTATGCAAAACTTCTTAAAATTTTAATCAAAACTTTGATCAAAGGGTGCCTCGGGTTAAAATGATCGGATTTGGCTGAAATTAATTTTGAATGAAATTCTGTAGCAAGCTATTTGAAAGAGAAAAAAATTTCCGACCGATTCTGAACGATTCAAAAGTTTAAAAATTTGATCGCCAGGCTCCACGGATTAATTTAATCCAATTGGTACCAAATTTGTAGCACATAATATTCAGGTGCAGTAGAATTAAGAAAAATCAAAATTAGAAAAGAAAAAATGTCCACTCTAGTTTGTCCCAATGTCTTCAAACGAAATCTCTCAACCATATTTTATTTTTTTTTTTAGTTTTTGAGTTTTTAATTTTTTTTAAGTCTTTGAAGGGTACAAAAGATTCGTCACAGCCGAATATAATGCTCTCACTTGTTGTTTATAAAATAAACAGTAATTATAATCGAAAGCGAAATAAATTACGATGATATCAAAAATGCTTGATGTTATTATTGTTGATTTATTATAGCCATATTTACAATGTCAAAGTTATTAATAGAGAAAAGTAGAATCAGAAATTTAAACAAAATAAGTTTTGTATAACCAAACCTCGATATTTATGTTAAAACTTTATTGAAAATCTACAATGTTGACACTGAAACGTGCTAGCACCCAAGGACATTTTATATACTTTTTCAACGCTAGACATGGTGTTCGTAGTAAAAGGTTGATTAAACTTTAACAGTTTGCACGACAGTATTGGTTAAACATTTTTTAGACACAGTTTATTGACCAGTTGAATGATGAACTCAAAAACCAATTAAAGAGCTTAAACTTAGAGTGAGGAAAAAGTTTATGTGTTTAACATAAACAACATAAAAAAAGGAAACATTTTCATAAAAAAAAAAAATTAAATAATTTTTTAAAGGGTTCAAAGACATCTTGTCTAAGTGAAATTTAAAAAAAAAAAAACACCAAAATATTCTGAACGAGTTTATCTTTTTTTTGACAATATAAAGCAAAAATTCTTTCGCCTCCCTTAAAACATTCTTTCGCCTTCACCTAAAAGAATGCAACATTTAAGAAAATCTGTGCGGGGCACTTCAATTGACAATCCCTTGTTAACCTATTAATGCCTGAACAGGACAAAACAGGATCCTTGTTTGGCGTATTGACGAAGCCTATTGAAATTTCAATAATTCTGAGAGTGGGACCGAAAATAACACTGTGCTACACCAAAAATATGCAGGGGTTCTCATATGAAAATTCGGGTTGGTTGGAGTCCATAGAGTACTGATATACTCATAGTTTTTCTGGATCACTTCGTTAAGTACGTTTTTTATTGGCAAATGTGTTGAAAAACGGCAATTTTTAAATTACATCTTTAAAAAATTATTACTTTGTGAGTTTGCAACCGATTTTCGATTTTATGGATTTTTTTGAAAGGTATAAGCCTTACCTTTTAAACAAAACAAAAACATTAAAAATCGATCAAGAATTGGCTGAGCTACGATCGTTTAAGTTATAAAAAATCCAATTTTTTGAAAAATTTGTCATGTTCTTTATACTCTAAGTTGAAAGTGGATCATTAAACAATTTTTTTTTTATTTTTGTATAAAAGTATAGTAAAGTAGCTTTCCAAAACACCAAAAAACATAACAATCGGTTAAAAATGAATGAGTTATGCTAAGTTTTGTGATAGGACATTTTTAATTTTTTTCAGAAATGCTTGTAATTCAGCACACAGAAAACAAATTTGCTAATTTCCAACTGAAGTTCAGTTGATGCAACCGAAATTCGGTGGATGCATTTGAATTAAGGTTGAAACAACTAAATATCGGTAGTTACAACAGAATTTTGTTATAACAACTGTCTTTTAATTATAACAACTATAAAATTCGTTAGCCACATCAAAATGTAGTAGCAACAACCGAATTTTGAGTTAATGCAACTGAAAAATTCAGTTGGAAATTTATTTTTCTCTGTGAGGTATTATTCATAAATCTTATTGCTAGTAGTAATTTTATGTGCCTATGCATATAAACAAGAGATGGTAACATAATTAAATTTGTGCGTGATTGACATATGATCACAAGTGAGCGTGATTGAAAATCAATTTTACTCACGTCGTTGTGAGTGTCAGTGGAATAAAAAAGTGTGAGTGAAATAAAAAAAATTTCAGAACCCATTCTGAAATTTTCCATTTCTTAAAAAAGTCAATTTATAAAAAATCCGGCCACATTTGTTTTTAAAGATTAGATGTTTGTCTAAGAGATGGTCACGTGAGTGAATTTTAACTTTCACTCAATCACAAGCATAATTTTTCTTCTAACACTCACTCACAACCACGTGTGTAAATTTAATACAACTCACACTCACGTAAGCCGATGCAAGAGTCACTCACGCTAACGTTGACTCACACTCACGATATTCTTATTTATACTAAAAATAATTTCAAAAATCTTTCAAAATTTTCAGCAAAATCTAAAATTTTACGTTTGTTTTGATTTTTTTGGGACGAAATCTGAAGTTAAGCAATATTTTACATTTTTTTGTTGCTTTTTTTGGAATGAAAGGAAATATGAAGAGAAAATAAATCACGCAAAGTCACGCAAAAAATCAACTCACGCTCACTCTTTCACGCAATAATCTTTCTCACACTCACTCACAATCACGTGAGTAAAATTGAATTCAGTCACACCCACGCTCTTATCTGCTCATGTTCCCATCTCTAGTTTGTCTATCCACACAAAAAAATTGTAATGCGTTTTTTTTTGTTATTTTCGAGAAATCGCATTTGAATTTTGAATTTCATGACAATTTGGTAATTTGCTTGGTTCATCGTAGCGTATGACTAATGCAAATATTTAATAGTCATTCGCTACGTTGAAACAAGAAAATACAAGCAAATTACCAAATTGTTATGAAAATTAATATTCAAATGCGATTTTCTCAAAAAAACATACAACGTACAACTTTTTCTGTCATAAAAATGTTGCATATGGTATAACTTTTCAAAAAAGATTTTTTACTTAAACGAGCCTATTTTCAATCTATTCTCAATATTTTTGTTTTTAAGAAGTACCCAGCAAAACTTAGACTACCAAATAAGGTATAAAATAAGGTATAGGATCTCTTATTTTATACATTGCAGCATTGATGATTTTAACAGGCGATGAGACTCAAAGTAATGCATCCACATTATCACAAAGAATACCAGTAAGGTATAAAATAAGTCATAAATTTATAACGAAGAATACGAGTAAGGTGTAAAATATATGATATTTTATAGGTTACGAGAAATGAAATAATATAGCATACCAGAAGATAATATATAAGGTGTTACGAGTAGTGAAAAAGTAATTTTGTATTAAATTTACTCACGTGATTGTAAGTGAGTGTAAGTAGATAAAATATGCTCGTGAGTGTGTGTCGTTAGAAATTTCCTGTCGTGAGCCCATCTCTAGTTTAAACTTATGCATTTTTTTATAAAAGAATTATTTTTTGTGTTATTGTAATGCATTATGCATTCAATTATAATTAATGCATTATTTCAAACTTTGAAATAATACATAATGTAACCAAATATAAGTCATCCATGATTTAGTGTTTAGAAATAATAAATATGAAATACATTTTTTCCAATAATCATGCATTACGTAGCAAATTATTAGTAATGCATTATTTTTCACTTTAAAATAATACGTTGTGGAACAAATGTTTGGTAAGACATCCTAAAATAATGCTACAAATAAGGTATATACATTACCTGGTAATGTGTTATATAATCACTACCCATTACCAAAGTTTTGCTGGGATGCTCGTGAGTGTGTGTCGTTAGAAATTTCCTGTCGTGAGCCCATCTCTAGTTTAAACTTATGCATTTTTTTATAAAATAATTATTTTTTATGTTATTGTAATGCATTATGCATCCAATTATAAATAATGCATTATTTCAAACTTTCAAATAATATATAATGTAACCAAATATAAGTCATCCATGATTTAATGTTTAGAAATAATAAATATGAAATACATTTTTTCCAATAATCATGCATTACGTAGCAAATTATTAGTACATAATGCATTATTTTTCACTTGAAAATAATACGTTGTGGAACAAATGTTTGGTAAGACATCATAAAATAATGCTACAAATAAGTTATATGCATTACCTGGTAATGTGTTATATAATCACTACCCATTACCAAAGTTTTGCTGGGAAAGTTGCAATAAGTGCTATGCCTCTTCAAATACCATCCACATTTTGACTTTAAAGTGTCTCATTTTTTTCCTGTAGTATTTCAAATTTCATGTTTCTTGGTGCACTCAAAGTCAAATAATACTCTCTTGAACTCTGGATTAAGCATTTGCTCCACTGTGCGTCCCTATCAAATTTCTCTAATAAACGTATTATAATAGGAATCCTTTCGAAATTTTGCAGTTAAACTTACTTTGTATTCTCAAATGCGTTACACACGGAATGACAAAGTGAGTACACTGTGGTTGGAGGGTATAAAAATTTCTGCCAAAAAATATTTGTGAAAAAAAAAATCCGCGGAATTTTTTTTTTTTTGTTTTGTAAAAAAATATGTTTGTACTTGTTAAAATACCATTCGGTATCCAATTTTGCTCACATTTGTCATCCAGCATCCGAATTAAAGCAAAAATTATGTTGAATGCACTAAAATTTTCTAGGTATCCTTGCATTTGCGCTCATAACTTTTGAACGGCTGAACCGATATCGCTAAAATACAATTCCAAACTGCTTGCTGCTTTCCAATAAATACATATGTTAAGTTTCAGCCATAAATGTTTATGGTTTTGGTCGTGATCGCCATTTCAACAGACAGACGGATAGACATGCGGATAGACAGGTGGACAGACCGACGGTCATCGCTAGAATGTCTTAGAATCGATCACTGGTCGATAATATGTATACTTTATGGGGTCCCAAACAAAATGACAAACTTATATATGTATACTCTCTATCACTACACCATTTCCAATTGTATTTTAGAAATTTCCAAGTGTATTTTAAAATTGACCAAGTATATTTTAAAGTTGTGCAAATATATTTTAAAATGGTCCAAATATATTTTAAAATTGTACAAATTAATTTTAAAATTGTCCAAATGTATTTGAAAGTTATCCAAATATATTTTAAAATTGTCAAAAAATATTTTAAAATTGTACAAATTAATTTTAAAATTGTCCAAATGTATTTTAAAATTGTCCAAATGAAGCTTAAAATTTCCAAATGTATTCTAATATAGGCCAAATGTATTTTAAAATTGTTCAAATGTATTTTTAAATTGTCCTAATGTAGTTTTAAATTGTCCAATTGTATTTTAAAATTTTCAAATGTATTTTCAAAATTGTCCAATGTACTTTAAAATTGTCCAAATGTAGTTTAAATTTTCCAAATGTATTTTAAAAACTTCCAATGTATTTTAAAATTGTCCAAATGTAATTTAAAATTATCCAAATGTATTTTTAAATTTTCCAAATGTATTTTAAAGTTGCCCAATTGTGTTCCAAATGGGTACTTCCATTTTAAATCAACGAAAAAAACTTCCATTTTTAACCCCGCCCTCTTCAATTGGTATAAAAATGAGCATGAATATTCCGCTTTACTAAACTAACAATAAGGTAAAAATTTAGACCTCCAGTTTTGATGGTTCCTGAAATATGGCGCCTCGAAAAGTAATCAAATCGGTGAAAACTCACTGAAGCGGTCAAGCAAAAATATTTATATCTTCTTAAGTTTTTAACTTACAAGGTCGATATTGGTACCATTAAAAAGGTATTGAAAGCACCTTTACAATAAAAACTAGCAACATATTTGTTGCGAAAGGTCAGAGGTTATTATTACAATTTTTAGTTTTTGGGAAACTGAATCTCGAAAAATGAAATTTTTAAAATCTTTAAAAAAATATATGTTAATGCTGGAAGTCTTCTCTGCATTTTTTGCCAAAAAATTTAAGTGAGCTCTTATTGGTTCCGGAGATACAGATAAAAATGTGAAAAATAATGAATATTTTTAACAAATTAATAAAAAAAATCAAAAACTCACTAAAGAGGTTTAGCAAAGTTGAGTATATCTTCTAAAGTTCTCAAATTACAAGGTCGATATTGGTACCATTCAAAAGGTTTTGATAGCGACTTTAATATAAAATTTATTTATATTTTTTTTTGCAAAAGGTCAGAGGTCAATATTCTATGATTTAATTTTTGGGAAACTGTATCTCAAAAAATTAAATTTTAAAAATTTTTAACAAAAATAAATGTTAATGCTAATAGTCCTCTCTGCATTTTTTGCCAAAAAATATGAGTGAGCTTCTTTTACTTCATGAGATATATTTAAAAATGTGAAAACAAACAAACAATTTTTATAAACATATATTTTTTGTTTTTCATTTTTTTAAATACACTAAAAATTTTCATTCATTTTCACATTTTTATCTATATCTCCGGAACCAATAAGAGCTCACTCAAATTTTTTGGCAGAAAATGCAGAGAAGACTTTCGGCATTAACATATATTTTTTTAAACATTTTTAAAATTTCATTTTTAGAGATACAGCTTCCCAAACATTAAAAATTGTAATAATGACCTCTGACCTTTGGCAAACAAATTTTAGCTAATTTTTATTTTAAAGGTGATTTCAGTACCTTTTAAATGGTACCAATATCGAACTTGTGAATTAAAAACTTTGGATGATATAAATATTTCTGCTTGACAACTTTAGTGAGTTTTTAACGTTTTTTTCGTTTTTCAAAGAGCTTTATTTCAGGAACAATTAAAGCCAGGGGTCCAACATTTTAAATTTATCTTAGTTTAGTAGAGTGCAATAAATAAACTTAGTTTTGAAAGATTCCGAGATGGGATGGAAAATCGGTTCGTTGGTTATAAAAATTTTAACCCAAATGCATTTTAAAAATTTTCAAACGTATTTTCAAAATTGTCCAATTGTATTTTGAAATTGTCCAAATGTATTTTAAAATTGCACAAATGTATACGTCACACACGAAACCTACTGTGAGTTAAAAACAAACGACGTTTAGTCACTGATGTTTACACACCGAGTATAGCCTAGTGGTTATGGCTTCGGCTTACAAAAACATGAGAGATTTAACGACACAGGTTCGAAGCTCATGTCAGGCTAGTCTGTTGATAAAAAAACATATAAAGAATTTTTCTAGCAAATATCAAATAATCAATTTAATGTAATTGCCTACTGATGACGTAGAAGTGGCTACAGAAACCATGGTCTAGGGTAAATCCACATTTAATTTAATCTTTAGAAGACACAATTTTCTTCTTCAATCAGGAAAACACAAACAACCCCAGCAAAACTTTGGTAATGGGTAGTGATTATATAACACATTACCAGGTAATGCATATAACTTATTTGTAGCATTATTTTATGATGTCTTACCAAACATTTGTTCCACAACGTATTATTTTCAAGTGAAAAATAATGCATTACTAATAATTTGCTACGTAATGCATGATTATTGGAAAAAATTTATTTTATATTTGTTATTTCTAAACATTAAATCATGGATGACTTATATTTGGTTAAATTATGTATTATTTGAAAGTTTGAAATAATGTATTATTTATAATTGGATGCATAATGCATTACAATAACATAAAAAATAATTATTTTATAAAAAAATGCATAAGTTTAAACTAGAGATGGGCTCACGAGAGAAAATTTCTAACGACACACACTCACGAGCATATTTTATCTACTTACACTCACTTACAATCACGTGAGTAAATTTAATACAAAATACTTTTTCACTACTCGTAACACCATTATCTTCTGGTATGCTATATTATTTCATTTCTCGTAACCTATAAAATATCATATATTTTACACCTTACTCGTATTCTTCGTTATAAATTTATGACTTATTTTATACCTTACTGGTATTCTTTGTGATAATGTAGATGCATTACTTTGAGTCTCATCGCCTGTTAAAATCATCAATGCTGCAATGTATAAAATAAGAGATCCTATACCTTATTTTGTACCTTATTTGGTAATCTAAGTTTTGCTGGGACATTTTAAAATTGTCCACATGTATTTTAAAATTTTCGAAATGTTTTTAAAAAATTTCCAAATGTATTTATTAATTGTCCAAATATATTTAAAATTGTCCAATAGTATTTTGAAACGTTGAAAATGTATTTTAAAATATTCTATGTACATTGAAAAATTTAAAAATACATTTGGGCAATCTTAAAAATACATTTGGAAATTTTTAAAATACAATTGAAAATTTTTAAAATGCATTTGGAAATTTTAAAAATACATTTGGAAAATTTTAAACTACATTTTTGGGCAATTTTAAAATATGTACATTTGGATAGCTTTAAAATATATTAAAGCAATTTTCAAATACATTTTGAAAATGTTAACTTCATTTGGACAATTTTAAAATACATCTGGACAATTTTAAAATACATTTGAACAATTTTAAAATTAATTTGGACAATTTTAAAACATATTTGGACCATTTTAAAATACATTTGGACAGTTTTAAAATACATTTGGTCAATTTTAAAATTAATAAGAAAATTTTAAAATATATTTTAACAATTTTAAAATACATTTGGAAATTGAGTAGTCTTATCTTCCTTCTATCAATTCGTGTAAAACTGATTTGCAATACAGTTCGCCTGTTTCTAGATAGAGTTTTTCTAAGACAGCTCTATTTGAGGGTAGTTTTCTACCTATTTGTCGTTAATTGGTTGAGTTTGCTTAAGCTCTTTTTTTTCAGTTTGTGTTATATCAAGACCACCTGTGAATTAAAAATTTAAAACTTTATGCTGTCATTGTTCAATTTATTATATTTTTTTTCTTTAAGCACTTATTTTCACTCCTTTTTTTAATAATGCTTTGTATTAAAGTAAATTGTTTTTAATTCTTGTTTGTCTTTTTTTTACTTTGTCATTAATAAACATTTAATTGTATCCTTTATTACATTCTCAACCTTTTTTATGTTGTCAAAAGGGTTGGTGATTTTCTTTGTTTCCTTGACTTTTTTTTCTCAATTATATTTCCTTAAGTCAAGTGACCTTTTGATAATTTAAAAAATTAGCATAAAAATTTATACAAATTATGGAAATTATTTTGTGTATATGGAAAAAAAGAATCTTATGAATTAATAATTTAATTAATTCCATTAGACTTTAAGCCTTTTTTTTTTTGTTGAATGGAAGGGCAATTTGAAATAATTAAATTTTATGAAATTGTAAATTAATTGTTTAAAGCAAAAGGTACAATATTATGCACTTATGACTTACAAATTTAAAGAACAAATGTCAACATTTAATGAAAAGTAAATTTAAGGAAATTTTGATTTTATTTGGTTAAGGCGAGAGTCTTTAAATAATTGTTTGGCAATTTTTTATTTACTAAAGTGGGTTTTAAATATCACAAAATCTTTTTTAAATTTCATCTCAGTGAAACTGACATAAATGATTAATAAGACCTGCAGAACTTAAAAAATCAGCAAATGTAGTTGTGTAGACAGAAGCTTTAACCATCGTTGTGCAATGTTTAAGGATTAAAGCAATTTCCTTCTTTTGCTTTTGGCGTTAAATTTTTCACACTCAATTTGTCATTAACTGTTTGTAGATTACTTAAAAAGTTTTACGTTTAGTCGTTTTTAAAGAAAAAACACTTGTTTGATTTTTAGTTTTTATTAATGACTACTTCTCGCCTTTGTTTGAAAAATAACACACTAAAAAATAAAGACTTTCATTAACATTCAATTTTTAAAGTCATTTATTTTTATTCTGTAAGTAAAAACTATTGAATATTCTTTAAATTTTTAATGATATGTGTAAGTATTTTTTTTTTTTAATTGTTGGTATTTTTTAATGATATATCATTAGTTTTTACCTACACAAGTAGGTTATTTTTTGTAGAAAAAAAAAATTCAAAAAATTATTTATATTTCCAAAAAACATATTTGTATCAAGTGACTTTGGCACGATGGTGTCTGGCCAGAATGTAGTTGATTGCGGGATCGATTCCCCAAAATTTTATTAAAAATTTTTAAAAAAATATTTCTATAGAAAATTGTAAAAAATAACCTACGAAAGCATTAATTTTTAATGTTTTCGTAGGTTATTTTTTTGGAATTTGTTGGTAAAAATAACAGAACTGTCATTAATTTTTAATGATTTCGTAGGTTATTTTTTTCGAATTTGTTGTTAAAAACGAATGAAAGATGTTTAATGTTATTTATTTTAGAAAATTTTGTCAACAGTAAAAAATAAATGTTGATGTTTGTTAACACAAATGAATAATTACTGGAATGGTATTCAATTGTTTATTAACTGGTTTTAAATGTGTTTTTCATTTGTTTTTGCCTAAAAAATATTTTCAGTGTAGATTCTTTTTCACTCAAAATATTTTGAAAGTAAATTCAACAGAAAAAACGTTTGAAACAAATGAATTTTTATTTAAAAAAAAAAAACGGTCTACTTACATTTCATTTAAAACAAAAACATTTTTCAGTTATTTTTAAATGTTACTTAAGGCCGTTTGTCACGATTAGACTCAGTAAAGTGATCTGCCAAAAAATCGTATATAATTTAAAAATGTTATCGAGTACATGCGAAATGTTCAGACGGTAATACGTAAGAAATTTTGACAGTCGTATAATACTGGTCATTTTTAGAAATATTTTCAAAAGCTGAGACTTTTTATTTTATCAGAGATGTATTTTTTTTTTTTTAATTTATTGCCAAAAACATTAAAACAAAAAACTAAAGATAGAAAGTTAAGGTTATTAACATATAAGTCTATGGATGTTACAGCGGCTAGCTTAGAGCTTCATGGGAAGTCTATTTGGCTCGCCTCTGCGTATTTTCCTAATCCGGGGTCAATACCCCCGGAGAAGGTTGTCGGTCTAATTCGGGAGTCTGAATCTAGGGGACACCAGTTAGTAGTGTGTTGTGATGCTAATGCACATCATTCGATATGGGGAAGTACAGATACAAATGATAGAGGCGAATCACTTTTGGAGTTTTTGTTAAGCACTAACCTCTATATTTGTAACAAGGGTGGTGAACCAACTTTCGTTACAAGTACGCGGCAAGAGGTTCTTGACGTAACACTTGTATCAGATACATTGTCTGATAGAATTGATGACTGGAGAGTTTTGGAAGAGCATTCTTTCTCAGATCATCGCTACATTGAGTTTTTACTCAGGGAGCGTGCCCCGGTTGAGACAGTCTCTAGAAATCTGAGGAGAACAAACTGGGTGAAATATAGGGAGACTTTTTCTTTGCTTTTGGATGAAGTACCCTTATCTAAACCACATAGTTTGGCGCAAATTGACTGTCTGGTTGACCATATAACAAATGTTTGTAATAGGTGCCTGGATGCGTCTTGCCCTTCTGCAAAGCCTAGAGGGAAAAAAAAGCCACCTTGGTGGTCAAATGAGTTGCAGACGAGCAGAGATTCCTGCAGAAAGCTCTTTAATAAGGCTAAATTTTCAAGAGCGGACGAGGACTGGTCTGCATACAGGCTGCAACTTAAGAGTTATAAAAAGATGATCAGAAATGCAAAATGTGATTCTTGGAAAAACTTCTGTGGAAACATAGAAGACGTTTCTGAGGCATCCAGGCTGCGCAAGGTTCTGGCTTCTTCTCCTTGCACCCTGGGATACCTGAAAGATCCTAATGGGGTGTGGTCTTCCTCCAGTGGAGATTCGCTGGATCTCCTTTTAAACACGCATTTTCCGGGCAATTCCATGACGCCGTTTCAAGCTTTGGAACGTTCTGACGCCCAAGCATCTGAAATTGCTTCGGAAATAATAAATATGCCAACATTAATCTGGGCGATAAAAAGCTTCAGGCCCTATAAATCCCCGGGACCTGATGGTATAATCCCGGCTGAGTTGCAGCAAGTGTCGGACTATATAGCCCCGTTGCTGTATAATCTATACACAGCATGCATCAACTGGTCGTACATTCCTTTAAAATGGAGGGATACCAGAGTCGTATTTATCCCGAAGGCTGGGAAAAGTTCCCACACAGCTCCGAAGGATTTCAGACCAATAAGTCTGTCTTCTTTTTTGTTAAAGACAATGGAACGAATGATAGACTCATATTTGCGTAGAGTGATTGACCCGAGGTTGCTTTCGACAAAGCAACATGCATACAGCAAGGGACGATCAACGGAAACAGCTCTTCATGAGCTCGTTGGTACCATCGAGAGATCGCTTTCGGTAAAGGAGTACACTATGGTGGCCTTTCTTGATATTGAGGGGGCTTTTAATAATGTCATCCCAGAATCGATAATATTGGCATTGTCTGGTCTGGGGGTAAAGCGTGAAATCGTTTTAATGGTGGAAAGCCTACTTGCCAGTAGACGTATAACGTCTGAATTGGGAGCGTCCGTCATATCTCGATTTGTCAATAGGGGCACACCACAAGGAGGTGTTCTTTCGCCGCTTCTTTGGAACCTGGCACTGAATTCAATGCTACTATCTCTAGAAGCACGTGGTTGTCATGTTGTCGCATATGCTGACGATGTCGCGATAGCGGTAAAGGGGAAGCATCTGCCAACATTGCGGGACATTCTTCAGGGTTCTCTGAAAGATCTGTCTAAATGGGCAAGAGACTGTGGTCTAGGAGTTAATCCTAGTAAAACAGAGCTTGTTTTATTTACAAGGAAAAATAAGATTCCTGCTTTTGATCCTATTTCTCTGGACGGTACTGAAATCACCTTCTCAGATGGAGCCAAGTATCTTGGAGTATTTCTAGATAGGAAGCTGAATTTCAGGCGTAATATTGAGGAACGGGTGAGAAAAGCAACGATTGCTTTGTATTCCTGTAAAAGGGCCATTGGAAAACGATGGGGTTTTAGCCCTCAAGTCGTTCATTGGATCTATACAGCAGTGGTGCGTCCAATTTTGCTGTATGGAATCATTGTCTGGTGGCCTGCTTTAGAAACAAAAGCGAACTGTGTCTTTATCACGAAGGTACAGAGAATGGCGTCAATGTGCATCACTGGTGCTCTTCGTACTACACCTACGGCTGCATTAGAAATCCTCCTTCACCTGATACCCTTGGACATATTGGGTAGGCAGTATGCAGCTGCGTCGGCAATTCGACTTAATAGCACGCTGCAATGGAGGAGCAGCGATTGTGGCCATAGCGCGATCTTGAAAAAGATAACAATACCACAAAATGTGGATTGTGCTCCCTCTTTGAGCCTCTTTGAGCGCCACTTTACCACAATGATACCATCCAGGGAGTCTTGGATGGGGGATACTCCGGGAAGTGGAGCTACCATAAATTTTTACACAGATGGATCGAGGCTGCACGAACAAGTGGGCTTTGGGGTCTATTCGGAAGAGCTTGGATTGAGCCTGGCTCGTAGATTGCCAGATCATTGCAGTGTCTACCAGGCAGAGATGCTGGCAATAAAGGAAGTGGCTGACTGGTTGAGCTGCCATGTCCTGTCTACAACCGCAGTCAACATCTATACTGACAGTCAAGCCGCGGTCAAGTCCCTGGATTCAATGTTTCTGAAAACAAGATCTGCCCTTAACTGCCGCACGTCTTTAAATGAGATGGCCAAGCAGTTTAACATACGACTCATATGGGTCCCAGGGCACAGAGACATTCCAGGGAATTGCAAAGCCGATGAGCTTGCAAGACTAGGAACTACCTTACAGGTTCCAACAGAATTGGAATGTGTTGGTATGCCTCTAGAAACTTGCAAGCAAAACCTACGGCTTTGTTCTGCGACGGAGACTAATCAAAGATGGGCAAATGGATGGACGTGTGAGACAACACGACTGATTTGGCCTTCTCTTAATCAGGGGCGCACAAGTGAGCTGATATCGCTTCCAAGAGGAGAGATTTCAACGGTGGTTTCTATAATTACCGGACACTGTCTTATAGGGAAGCACGCAGAGCGGTTAAATGTGCCGTCGAATGACTTTTGCCGAAGATGCATGGATGAAGAGGAGTTGGAAACTATCGAACACTTTATTTGCCATTGCCCGGCACTTTCTGGTCAGCGACTTGCTTCACTGGGATCTAGGGAGCTGTACGATCTTTCAGATTTGTCGGATGTCAAAATTCAACATCTAAGGAGTTTCATAAGAAGCTCAAACTGGTTTAACGACAGGGACTAGTAGGGATTATTACGATCCCGTGGTATCACAATGGACCTAAGAGTCTACGTGTGTTGACGTAAAACGTCAGCAGCCACTTACAACCTAACCTAACCTAACATATAAGTCTCTTATTTTAATGAATTTTTTAAAAATTCGCAACAAATTATCTTTTTCAGCATTTATTTTTCAAAACAGCTGTTTTCATATTATTGGAAATGTGATGGTTGCAAAGAGCAATGTATCGAAAATATTATGTGGTTTGATTTTTTGACAGTCAGACCAAATTTAATTTTATTTTGGTTTAACAAAATCATACGACTCAGTATAATCGGCCTTTAGTAACTGCTGAAATCCGTAAAAAAACTTAAAAATCCGTAAATAATGATTGACAAAATTTTACTGTAAAAACGGTTACAAAAACGGAAATTTACATTAATTTTTATTTATTTTTTATACCTTATTTGGTAATCTAAGTTTTGCTGGGATTAAATAAAGATGAGACGTATGAGTAATATTTTAAAAAATTTAATTAATAAAATATTGATCATACGTACCGTTACACAGTGGTTATTTAAATTTTTTTTGGCAATAACTCGGCCATTCAGTAAGTTCTAAACCGATTGTATTAAAATTCAAAACGGATTTATCTTACTTAATTTCAAGTTTAAGTTTGTACCGTGGACGTCACATGTCCAATATGGATAGCCATTTGAATGAGTGATATTTATTTTTTCCCCGATACTGGTCCAGTTTTTTGGTGACATAATAGTTTTACTTAATACAATATTTTTGAAACCTGAATTTTTAGTTAATGAATAAATGAAATATCTTGTTTTGTTAAGGCCCAACACAATTTAAAACTGGAAAACTAAATATTTATTCGAACTTTTAATTGTGAAATAAAAAAAAATATTTTGATTTGAGGCATTTTCATGACTGATAAGAATATCCCGATAAAGAAAGTAGAGTTAACATAAGTATTTGTTATGTTAATTCATATTGAAGGCGCCATGAAATAGCTTCCAATGCAAAGTCCCAATCAAAAACCTCCCAATGAAATAAATCCCAAATAAATTGAAATATCTCTTAAACAAAAAAAAAAAAAAATTAAATAAGTTCAAGGAAAAATTAAATAAGTTCCAAACAAAAACTGAAAAGTCCCAACGAAATAACTCCCAAGAGCAATGAAGTAAAATTTTTTTAATTATAATATTCGAAAATCTTATAATTTTTACTTTAAAAAAATTTCTTCTTTATAATGGACCAGCTTCTTTAAATTAATGTTACAAAAAAGAATGAAACAGAAATACCTGGGACGCGATACTTTTTTTGTAGGTGTTGCCGAGTGCAACAAAACGCTCCCCTTGAAATTTGCGAAGCACCTCAAAAATCTTGAGTTACGGTTAAAAAAAAGGTTTTTCGTATTTTTTACACTTATAATACAATAACATTGTTCACGACTGTTTTAGAAAGAAGAAACTTAGACCTTTCGAAGATTTAAACATGATATTAAAGTAATATTAAGACAACTGTGCGTATTTCTCCAGAAAACTTAATTTAAAAAAAAAAAAAAAACTTTTTTTTATAAATTTGGAGATGTTTTTTCATATTATTTATTTAGGAACCGTATCATTTGTGAATTTAGAAAGAAAGTATATTTATTTAGAGTAAAACACAAAATTGGATTTTAGAATCGGATAAAAATTGACTGACAAGAAAGGTCTCCCTGGTGTCACCCTCCGCTCTTTATGAAATTCGTTTTATTTTGTAGAGCAGGAAAATTAAAGGGACACCTATTTTTTTTTTAGCGGCCCAAATTTATATTTAGTGGGTGAAAATTAGGGGGGAAGAAACTGCAATTTTTCAGTTTTTTTGCGTTTATCTCATATACTATACTAAGAAACCTTGTCATGTTACATACCAAATGGAATATTCGTGTACAAAGAACGGGTCCAACTTTTCGTCATATTGAGTAAAAAGCCAAAATTTTAGGACATTTTTGTTAATAAGTCAAAAAACATTTACTTTTTTGGCACGTTGTTAGCATCACGAGATAAGTATTTCAAATACCTTTAATCTGATATCAAATATGCCTATATTAATTTTGAGTAAATAGGCGTAAATCGTAAAAAACTGAAAAAGGACAACTTCCCCCATACAAATTGACCCCCCCCCCCAAAAAAAATGAGTTCGGGCCAGTTAAAAAAAAACCGTATCGAATTAATTTTCATTCTAAACAATGAAGATCGGAGGTGACAACAGGGAGACTCTCCTTGTGAGTTATTAAACTTTAAATAAAAACTAAATTTTGAAATAAATGCCTGCACAATGTTTTTCTACCACTAATTATAGTATGCGGGGTATACTCACTTTGTCATTTTGTGTGAAACACATCGAAATTTCGATCTAGTGTCACTAAAGTATATGAGGCATTCCACACCAAATGTCCCGCTACAGAAAAACATGTGTCCCGTAAATTTCTGTATAGGTTGTTTGGATAGCCCTATATGAAACTAAGAAAATTGCGTTTTTGGTTTTTCAAATTTTCAAAAACTGTGCTTAGCAGGCGTGGTCAAATATTGGAAAAATGGTCAAATTTGTGGCAAGTTGCCTTGATTAAATATTTATCACATTAAAACGGAATGCACCACAATGCATTGTCACATTGCAATGTCAAAAATGTACATTCTTATAATTTGCTTGTATTTTCTTGAATTAACGTTGCGAATCTATCTATATATATAAAAGAGTAACGTGACTGACTGACTGACTGACTGACTGACTGATATACTCATTCATCATCGCCCAGCCCAAACCGCTGAAGCTAGAGACTTGAAATTTGAACTGTAGGTCCACCTCCCGGAATATAGATCCACTAAGGCTGGATTTTTTCCAGTGTTGATTCTAAGGGGACAAAAAGGGTAAAAAACTGTACTTTTGGTACTTTTTATATCTCCTGAAATAATGGTCATAGAGACTTGAAATTTGGACTGTATGTTCACCTCCCGGAATATAGATCCAGTAAGGCCGGATTTTAGCCAGTGTTGATTCTAAGGGGACAAAAAGGGTAAAAAACTGTGCTTTTGGTACTTTTTATATCTCCTGAAATAATGGTCACAGAGACTTGGAATTTGGACTGTATGTTTAACTCCTGGAATATAGATCCAGTACGGCCGGATTTTTGCCAATGTTGATTCTAAGGGGGTAAAAAGGGTAAAAAACTGTACTTTTGGTACTTTTTATATCTCTTGAAATAATGATCACAGAAACTTGAAATTTATACTGTATGTTCACCTCCCGGAATATAGATCCAGTAAGGCTGGATTTTTGCCAATGTTGATTCTAAAAGGGTAAAAAGGGTAAAAAAATGTTCCTTTGGTACCTTTTATATTTCCTTAAAAAATGGTCCTAGACACTTGAAATTTTGAATGTAGGTTCAGCTCCCGGAATATAAATCTGCTAAGGCTGGATTTTGCCATTGTTGATTTTTAAGGGTAAAAAGGGTAAAAAACTGTACTTTTGGTACCTTTTATACTTTCTTAAATAATGGTCCTAAAAACTTAAAATTTGCAATGTGGGTTCACCTCCCGGAAAAAATATTCACCAAGGCTGGGTTTTTGCCAATGTTGACTCTACGGGGGTAAAATGGAAAAAAGTGTACTTTTGGTACTTTTTTTAATTTACTGAAATAATGGTACCTTTTATAAAAAGTACCTTTTATAAAAAGTACCTTTTATAAAAAGTACCTTTTATAAAAAGTACCTTTTATAAAAAGTAGCTTTTATAAAAAGTACCTTACCTTACCTTACCTTACCTTACCTTACCTTACCTTACCTTACCTTACCTTACCTTACCTTACCTTACCTTACCTTACCTTACCTTACCTTACCTTACCTTACCTTACCTTACCTTACCTTACCTTACCTTACCTTACCTTACCTTACCTTACCTTACCTTACCTTACCTTACCTTACCTTACCTTACCTTACCTTACCTTACCTTACCTTACCTTACCTTACCTTACCTTACCTTACCTTACCTTACCTTACCTTACCTTACCTTACCTTACCTTACCTTACCTTACCTTACCTTACCTTACCTTACCTTACCTTACCTTACCTTACCTTACCTTACCTTACCTTACCTTACCTTACCTTACCTTACCTTACCTTACCTTACCTTACCTTACCTTACCTTACCTTACCTTACCTTACCTTACCTTACCTTACCTTACCTTACCTTACCTTACCTTACCTTACCTTACCTTACCTTACCTTACCTTACCTTACCTTACCTTACCTTACCTTACCTTACCTTACCTTACCTTACCTTACCTTACCTTACCTTACCTTACCTTACCTTACCTTACCTTACCTTACCTTACCTTACCTTACCTTACCTTACCTTACCTTACCTTACCTTACCTTACCTTACCTTACCTTACCTTACCTTACCTTACCTTACCTTACCTTACCTTACCTTACCTTACCTTACCTTACCTTACCTTACCTTACCTTACCTTACCTTACCTTACCTTACCTTACCTTACCTTACCTTACCTTACCTTACCTTACCTTACCTTACCTTACCTTACCTTACCTTACCTTACCTTACCTTACCTTACCTTACCTTACCTTACCTTACCTTACCTTACCTTACCTTACCTTACCTTACCTTACCTTACCTTACCTTACCTTACCTTACCTTACCTTACCTTACCTTACCTTACCTTACCTTACCTTACCTTACCTTACCTTACCTTACCTTACCTTACCTTACCTTACCTTACCTTACCTTACCTTACCTTACCTTACCTTACCTTACCTTACCTTACCTTACCTTACCTTACCTTACCTTACCTTACCTTACCTTACCTTACCTTACCTTACCTTACCTTACCTTACCTTACCTTACCTTACCTTACC
The DNA here is from genome assembly GCA_963921195.1 of Pegoplata infirma. Lineage (NCBI taxonomy): Eukaryota > Metazoa > Arthropoda > Insecta > Diptera > Anthomyiidae > Pegoplata > Pegoplata infirma. Next base: position 176,096,553 of record OY992536.1, read on the forward strand.
TTACCTTACCTTACCTTACCTTACCTTACCTTACCTTACCTTACCTTACCTTACCTTACCTTACCTTACCTTACCTTACCTTACCTTACCTTACCTTACCTTACCTTACCTTACCTTACCTTACCTTACCTTACCTTACCTTACCTTACCTTACCTTACCTTACCTTACCTTACCTTACCTTACCTTACCTTACCTTACCTTACCTTACCTTACCTTACCTTACCTTACCTTACCTTACCTTACCTTACCTTACCTTACCTTACCTTACCTTACCTTACCTTACCTTACCTTACCTTACCTTACCTTACCTTACCTTACCTTACCTTACCTTACCTTACCTTACCTTACCTTACCTTACCTTACCTTACCTTACCTTACCTTACCTTACCTTACCTTACCTTACCTTACCTTACCTTACCTTACCTTTTATAAAAAGTACCTTTTATAAAAAGTACCTTCTATAAAAAGTACGTTTTGTTAAAAGTACCGAAAGTACACTTTTTGGTACTTTTTTATTTCCTGAAATAATAAACATAGAAACTTGAAATTGGGTAAGGTTCGCCTCTCGGAAAATAAAGGGATTAAAAGGAATAAAAAAGTGTACTTATTTATTTCCTGATATAATGGTCCGAGAAACTTAAAATTTGGAATGTAAAATCCTTCGGTGAAAAAAGAGATTGGGAAAAGTTCTTTTTGGAAATTCCGTTTCTTAACGGGGATAAAAAGTACTTTTAATATTTGCTGAAACAATGATCCTTTTTTTAAAATTCCGTTTCTAATGGGGGTAATAAAGTGTACTTTTTGTGCTTTTTTTGTTCCTATAATAATGACCTTAGAAGATGGGATGGAATTGGAAATGAAATGGCGTAGAACGGGGAACAATATGAAATAGAGCAGGGAACAATATAGAATGATATTTTCAACTAAAATTTTTGGTGTTTAGCATTTTTACTCCATATTTTTTTTATTACAATTTCTTTTTTCACTGAAATATTTATTCACTCAAAATCCAAAATCCCGACAGAAGGGCTCGAAAATTGTCATTATATTTTTCCCCCGGAACGAACATGATAACGTACCAGCAAAGTTATTCAAATTTTATTGTTTAAATTATTCATTGAAATATTTTTATATGGAAGACTTAAACGTCCACAAGTAAATAAAACAAAGACTACGTAGGGGAATTTTTTTGAAATCGATAGAATAATCCTGATCCTTCTATTATCCGGTATTCAATACAACCGGTAACGAAGTACCGGGATTGTAAGCTAGTGAGTAATATTCAAGCAATTAGTAATTCGAATATTACTCATTCGCAACGTTAATACAAGAAAATACAAACAAATTACAAAATTGTTATGAAATTTAAAATGCATATGCGATTTTCTCGAAAAAAAAACGAAAAACGTTTTCCTGATTTTTTTTTTGTGTGGATGGACAAACATCTAAACTTTAAAAAATGGAAAATTTCAGAACGGATTCTGAAAATTTTCCAAAAAAAAAATTTATTCGATAGCCCTTGCAAAACTATATAAGAATGTTAATTTTTGAGATTGTAGTGCATTTCGTTTTAATGTGATAAATATTTAATCAAGGCAACTCACCACAAATTTGACCATTTTTCCAATATTTGACCACGCCTTCTTAGCCCAGTTTTTGAAAATTAGAAAAACCAAAAACGCAATTTTCTTAATTCCTATCTAAACAACCTATTCAGAAATTTACGGGACATATGTTTTTCTGTAGCGGGACATTTGGTGTGGAATGCCTCATACATGGAATATTACATTACATGTGTATGTTCATATATGCTCCCATATATGACATACATTTCCAAAATATTGTTTATATATTACACTGTACGACACGATTTTGCACCCATGATCGGGACCCAAAAATTCTGAAAATAGAGGTAAAAAAAAGATACCCGTGTCTCCCAGTTTTTCTAGATCAATTCGTTTTCGCGTTTTATTAGCAAATCAATATTTTGTATATATTCGAGTTTTAATCACTTGGGGAAGTGAGAATTACGCGCGCAACAGTTAATTGTGATGGCTTAAATTAAGCTGAAATACTTGCAAATAGCATCAGATAAAATGTGCGAAACATGAGGAAAATCGGTCCATGGGTTTAAAAGTTATGAAGAAATTTCTCAAATTTGGACGATTTTTCACATGTTTGTGTTCCCTCTTTTAAATTATAGAGGGTTAAAAATACGGTAACTTTTGAAAGACAGTTTGGATGCTCAAGTTTGGCATATATATTTGTTATTTCCCTGGTCAGGTTGGTATTGAATTTCGAGAAAATTGATCCAGTGTTTCAGAAGTTATGATCAAAACCGAAAATTTCGAATAGAAATAATCTTGAATTCCCTCTTTCAAAAAAATTTAAATGCTCTTTAAAAAATATTGCTATGCCAAAAATATATTTTACAAAGTAATTTTATCGCTCGAAAAAAAAATACACTCAAAAAAATTTTACACGCAAAAGAAAGTACACTCAAAAAAAAATTTTACACTCAAACATTTTTGGCCATCCAAATTGTCTATGATGGCAACAAAAATAAGATGTGTGCATTGCAAAAAGATGTTTAGAACTTTCCCAGAGTTGCCACAATTTTCTTTAGAATTGCCACTAACAAACGACTAAAAACGACTTGGCCGAATTCATGCATACCCTCCATTAGCCCCTTTTAAGTAATAGTAATTTTTCTAACGTGAAAACAAAATTATTTGGATTAAAAAACTCTTTTTTATAATTTTTGTAAAAAAAAAATTGAGAATAATATATTTTTTTTGAGTGTAAAATTTTTTTAAGTGAAATTTTTTTTAGATTATAAACATTTTTTTAGCGATAAAATTACTTTGTAAAATATATTTGTGGCATACCAATATTTTAAAAGAGCATTTAGGGTTTTTTTTTAACGAGGGAATTCAAGATGAAACCACGGTTTTGATCATAAGTTCGAAAACACTGGATCGATTTTATCGAAATTCAATACCAATCTGGCCAGGTAAATAACAAATATATATGCCAAACTTTAGGAGCATCCAAATTGTCTTTCAAAAGTAATAGTATTTTGAACCCTATATCACTAAATAGAAGGTATAAAAACATGTAAAAAACATCGAAATTTGAGATATTTCTTCATAACTTTTCTAGTAATCTTCCTCATGTTTTGCACATTTTATCTGACACTATTTACAAGTATTTCAGCAAAATTTAAGCTATCACGATTAACTGTTGCGGGTGTAATCCTCACTTCCCCAAGTGATTGAAACTCTAATATATACAAAATATTGATTTGCTAATAAAAATCGAAAACGAATTGATCTAGAAAAACTGGGAGACACGGGTATCTTTTTTTACCTCTATTTTCAGAATTTTTTGGTCCCGATCATGGGTGCAACCAAAAATTGAATTTTGTCGTACAGTGTTATCATACATGGAATCATGTATGAATATGTATGAACATTGGAGGTGTCCTTAAAAACGAAAATCATCTTTTTATATCTGGCAGGGTTCTATATTGTTCTTTAGTAGCTAAAAATTAGTGAGCCAAAATTTGGGGACAGTCGGATAAAAATAACTCGTGCCGAAAATGGATTGAAGTTTTGGGACATTCTTATATGAACGAAAAACGCTTTTTTTTTACTTTTTGGAAAAATATTGGCATTTGATATTTTTTGTTCAATTTTTTGTGAAATAATATGAAAATTGTATTAAATTACTTTTCCAAAAAGACCAATAGAATTAAAATCGGATAAAAAAACAACCATTTTACGCATACATGCCCCAGACCATTGTATGGTTATTAAAGCCAGAATTTCAAAATTTTCAAAATTTTTATGCAAAAAAATAAAAAAAAAATAAATTTTACTTTATGATAATATTGACAACGTGTTTACGATTAAAAATAGCAGATATGGTAGTGATAAAATTTCCGCGAATTCCAAATAAAATGCGTTTTTTTCACAATAATTTAGCAAATATGGGAAAATTTTTTCTTTGTTGTACGGAACGAAGCGTAAAATATAATTTCTGTAACTTTTGAGAAATCGGATATACGCAGATATCTTGTATTATAGAGATATGTAATGTCCCAAATTTGTCATTTTGTCAGTTAAAGATTCCCTATTTCTCTAAAAATTTACAGAATTTATGTTTTACACTTGGTACAGTACACTACACAACATTTTTTTCCATATTAGCTAAATTATCATAGAAAAACACATTTTCTTTGAAATCCGCGGAAAATATATAACTACTCACGCCAAAAAAATAAAAAATCTAGACTACCATATTTATTAGTTTTTATCTATAACATGTATTTAATAATATTATAAAGTAAATATTATTAAATTAAGAAAATAAAAGAAAATAAAAAGGTCGAAATAAAATAATAAATTAAATTTGTAAAAATTATTATTTTTTATTTTTTTGCCTAAAAATTTTAAACATTTTTAAATTTTGGCTTTAAAAACCATGTAATGGTCTGGGGCATGTATGCCTAAACTGCTTATTTTTTATCCGATTTGAATTTATTTAAGCTTTTTGGAAAGCTAATTTACTACCATGTTCATATTATTTAACAAAAAATTTAACAAAAAATACCATATACCAATATTTTTAAAAAAACTAGAAAAAATGGGTTTTTTCATCATATAAAAGTGTTCCAAAACTTCAATCCATTTTCGGCACGAGTTATTTTTATCCGATTGTCCCCAAATTTTGGCTCACTAATTTTTAGATACTAAACTACAATTTAGGACCCTACCAGGTATTAAAAAGGGATTTTGAAAAATTACCTTAGTCGTAAGGACACCTTTAATGAACATACATAGTCATTTTCACCCGGGATGTTTGAAAATTTAATGAACCCAAAGCTTTTGGTGAAAAAAAATGTTGATGAAAAAAAGTTTTTAATGAATTTGACATTTGAATTTGATTTGATGAAAAGAAAAATTTTGTGATGTAAAAAAAAATTTATGAAAAAAAAATAAGAAGAAAAAAAATTTTTTGATGAGAAAAAAATTGATAACCCGAGTAAAAAAATTTATATATAATTATATATAATTTGATATAAACCACTTTTATCAAATTATATATAATTTGATAAAATTATATATAATTCTATCCAGGAATTGGTGGATCAAATTTTATAAAATTATATAAAATTATATCAAATTATATATAATTTTATAAAATTATATATAATTTGATAAAATTATATCCGAAAAAGTTTTTTATATAATTTGATATAATTTTATAAAAAAAGATATGATTTTATATAATTAGATATTAAAGCCCCCAGGAATGCCCCCTATGCATGCCCCCTATGATTTCGATTTTTTAATTAAAATTTCATAAATTAATTTTGTTTTTTTTTATTTATTTATTTAACTCAACAAAATATTAAAAATGTACATAAATAATAATTAAATAGAAGAAAATAACTTAATATATTTAAATAATAATAGATTACACTAGGAAATAGCAATAGGAGTAATTGTAATATTTTCGATTGGCTCTATTCAGTTAAAAAAATCGTCTTTCTTTGCACATTTTTAATTTAAAAAAGGCAACAAAAGTATGTATTTTTTTGCAGATAATAAAACGCCATATCGTTGGATGGCCTTCAAGAAAACCTATGTGCAAGATTTTTTAAAATGCTGTTACCTACGCCATTGTGGTCCTATGTTGCATACATACACTACCACGAAATCTTTTCGAGATTGTTTAAAACTGCACATAGACCTTCTTGAAGGTCAGCTAACGATATGTTATTAACTTTGCGAAAATGATTCTGATAACTTGGATGTTATAATGGAAGGCATAATTGTTGCCTTTAAATTTTCTTCCTTACACGACGTCTGGACCATAAAATAAACTGGTTATAACAGATGCCAACACATGGAAACAAAAACAATTTCGTATTTGTTATTTTTGATTCGCATTCGTTTTATCTTACGTCATAACAAATTTATTTCTGATGTGACGTCGTGTTACCAATACGCCCCGTGGGAAAAATTGTGCCTATAAGCACCATCGGTGGTACATTCCGAATACCACTATTGACAACTTTGAAGCTTCGTCTAGGCAAAATTTTTAATCGGTTTGTCACTTATGGCATAGGAAAATAAACTACAAAAGACAACATTCTGCCTTACCTTTTTAAACACGTTCTTAGGCGTATCAGATTCACGGGTTTGAACAGAATTCTTGTTGCATTACAATTGATCTATAGTTTGTAAATTGTATAATCCATAATAGTATCGATAGTCCAAAATGTCATCACAGGGAAGCTTGCGTCTTTTTTATTTAAATTTATTGTGATGCTTGCAAACCTGAAATAGAATAATATTTTAAATCAAACTAATTTTCCACCTTTTCAAGATTTTAACATTACCTCTCTTGATATGTTTGGCTATTGGTAACAATTTAACCATTTCTATAGATTTTAATCGCAAAGAAGCGAAAGCAATATCTTAATTTACATTTTATGAAAATTTTATTTTATTTTTTTTCATTTCAGTTTTTTTTTTTTTATTTTGACAATGACAATTTTGACAAATAAAATAAAGTAAACTTTTAGGCTCTTATTCATAATACTTATAACAGACTTATTGTAGGTTTATTTGACAATTGTTCCTGCAATATCTGTCAAATAAACCTACTTTAAATATATTTTAGGTTTTATGAATAACCACATTAAAATAAAAACTTTTTAAGTTGACAAAAACAAAATTGTAGATTTATGAAATAGTAAACAAATAATGTTAGCAACTTATTAGTAATACAAAATGTAAAAAATATACGGAAATTTTTACATGTCGTCACTATCCTGACAAAAAACTCTATATGGAGTTTTGAAGAGTCCCGGAAAACATTTTTACGTAACCCATTATTCCACTATTTTGGAATAAATTTTTTATGATAGAAATTGCAATATTGTTTAAAACACATTGGAATTTCACCTATAAAAAAGAACGAGCAAAACGACAAAATAATGAAGTTTTCTTGTTTTTCAAAAAATTGAAAAAAACACATAGAATTTTTTCGTTGGAGTATACCACCATACAATTGTTGGAGGGTATAAAATATATATAATTTGCATATACGTTATTTTATTTTTATTTCTCGCATCAAAAAAGATGTATATAAAATTATATATAATTATATAAAACAGATATAATTATATATAATTATATATAATGACATTTTAATAAAAATAAATTTATATATAATTATATATAATTTTATATAAATTTATATAATTTTATCAAATTATATATAATTATATATAAGCTTTTTTACTCGGGAATACAAAATTTGATAAAAAAATTTGATGAAAAAAAATATGATAAAAAAAAATTTATGAAAAAAAAAATGATGAAAAAAATTAATGAAACAAAAAATTTATGAAAAAAAATTTGATGAAAAAAGAAAAAAAAAAATGAAAAAAATTTTGATGAAAAAAACAAATTTTTGATGAAAAAAAAAAATTTGATGAAAAAAAATTTGATGAAAAAAAATTTGATGAAAAAAAAAATTGATAAAAAAAAATTTGATAAAAAAAAAGATTGATGGAAAAAAAAAAAAATTTGATGAGTGTTAAGTAAGAGTGTTAAATTCGGCTGTGCCGAATCTATAATACCCTCCAATATATAAAAAAATTGCAGGGGCGTTTTTTTTTTTTGGGGCGGGGGTCAGTAGGGGTCATTGGGGGACACATAAACCCATGCAGTAAATGTTAAAAAATGCATTTATTATTCTTTTTGAGATTAAGCAATACAGTTTTATCATTATTTAAAAACAATTACAAAAAAAAAACAAAAGTACAGGACCTTGAACTTTTTCCGACATCAAATTGTTTCAATTGCTTAATTAAAAAACCTGTGAAAATACGGCGTTTTTCAGAGGTTAGTTAAGTTCTTCAAGGGGAAACTTTTTCCCCCTGGTCCGATTTTGCCCATTTACGAACTTAATTTTCCTAGGACCAAAAGACATATTCGTGCCAAACTTAACGAGTCAATCTCTTTTATTTTGGACTGCATCGTGTTTTATACAGACGGACGGATGAACGGACATACGGACATTCTAGAACAGTCTTAGAATCGATCATAGATCAATAATATATATACTTTATGGGATCCCCGACCGATATTTCGACGCGTTACAAACGGAATGACAAAGTGAGTAGACCCCCATACTGTAGTTGGAGGTAGAGATGGGCGCGTGAGTGGATTTTCACTCACACTCACTCACGCTCACGCAAAAAATAATCGAATCACTCACTAATCACTCACGCAATTTTTTTTTTTACTCACGCTCACTCACTATTCACGTGAGTAATAAAAAAGTTACTCACGCTCACGCGTGACTTACGCAAGATTCAATCACGCTCACGCGTGACTCACGCAAAATCTACTCACGCAATAAAATTTTCTTACCAAAAAAAGAAAAAATCCAAAAAAAAATTTTTACAAAAAATTAAAAAAAAAAATGGGCAAATCAAAAAATTTGATCACGCAAACTCACGCAAAAAATAAATGACTCACTCACTAATCACTCACTCAGATTTTTTTCAACTCACACTCACTCACAATCACGTGATTGAAATGAAAATCACTCACGCGTGATTCACGCGTGATTCACGTGAATCACGCAAATCACGTGACCAACGCCCATCTCTAAGGAGTGAGATCATAAAAATGTTAACACACATAAAGTTAAATAAAAAACAGACTACTGAATTTTAAGACTTCAAACCAAATTTTTATTAAATAAAATTTAATACAAAATCATAACAAAAAAACCGCATGGAACTCTAACCACTACGAACAAAGTTATCCACTTTTTCCGGAAACCCTCCCATTAAGGCTTTTATGGTAGTTTCTGTCACCTTTTTAGAGCAGGTGGTCCATCTACGTTTGAAATCTTGCATGTCCTGGGAGACCTTTTTTGTGCCCTTTAATTCTTTTTTAACAAGAGCCCAATATCTCTCCACTGGCCTGAGCTCCGGGCAGTTTGGTGGATTTGCCTCTCTTGGTACAAAAACCACATTATTATCATTATACCACTCCAGCGCTTTCTTGCTGTGGTGACAAGATGCTAAATCGGGCCAAAAGTAAGTGGATACATTGTGCTGACTCAAGAACGGAAGAAGTCTCTTCTGCAAACACTCCTTGATATAAATTTCGCTGTTTATAGAGCCAGATGTCACAAATGACTGGCTTCTTTGGCCGCAGCTACATATGGCTTGCCATACTAGGAATTTTTTGGGGAATTTCGTTTGCTTTTTTGACCGAAATTTTTCCGCAACATTTCCTCGAACATCGGAAACATAAAATTCTTGACCAGGGAGCTGCGCAAAATCAGCCAGGACATAAGTTTCGTCGTCCATTACACAACAGTTGTATTTTTTTATAAAATTTGATTTCAATTTTCTAGCTCTGGTTTTGGCCTCCAAATTTTTAAAAGCGTTTCTATCGGGAACTTTTTGAACTTTGTAGGACTTTAGTCCCGCCTTACGTTTCACTTTACGTACAAAAAAGTCTGAGCATTGGGCTAACCGAGCTGTTTTTCTGCCAGATGTGTTAGGAGCTCTCTTAAGGATGCTTTTAACTTTATATGCCTTACCAATGTTACGATAACCAGTCGTTGTTCCTGTTCCCGGCTTCCTTTCAATTGTTAGGTGTTCCAGATACCTTTTTACCACTTTTGAAACTGTTTGGCGGCATACATTAGTTTCTTTGGCAATTTTTTTGTATGTCCATGTTTGGTTTTGTTGAAAATATTTAATTATTTTTGAACGCACTTTTCTTTCATCGTCCATTGTGTAAAAAATTGCAAATTAAAACTCATGATGTAAATTAATTTATGAACTGACATATTTTTAAAATGTAAACTGCCGAAAAAAAAAAAATTTGGAAGCTTTACACCAAAGTTGTAGGCAAAAATGTGTGTTAACATTTTTATGATCTCACTCCTTAGTTGGAGGGTATAAAAATTTATGAAAAAAATAAAGATTGATAAAAAAAAAATTTTTTTTGTTGAAAAATAATTATGTTACTTTTTATTTACCAGCTGTTGAAAAACGGGTTTATTCACCACGAGGTGAATTATTATCCAAGTTACAAACCCAAGTTATTAAAATTTTTGGTTTTAAGAAAATGATAATAGTAATTCTTGTTTTCTTTTTCGTTAATTGTTACACTCAGAAAATTATGTAGGTAAATTCCAGTGAATATTCACTTAAAACAAATGAAATTTTATTTAAAAATCATTCCACTGTTTTTCATTTAAAATAAAAACACATAACAGTCAATTTTAAATGTTAATTTAATGACTAACCAAAACATTAAAAAACTAGTGAATATTCACTTATTTTGTAGTGATAAACAGTAAAACTATAGACGAAATTTTTTACTGCCGAAATTGAATGTAAAAGAAAATTCGTTTTTAAGACAGTAAATTATTTTTTTTAAACTACAGAAGTAGTAAAAAAATTAAATCCTTTATGAAATAACTGATTTTTCTTTTAAAATAACTTAACTGATTACTTTTTAAAATAACCTAAAAACAGTTAATGACATAATTTTCTTAGTGTAGCTTATATAGTCAACTGCAACTTTTTTAAAATTAGACACCAGCCTAAAAACATAACCATGTTAAAAACTTCCTCAAAACATCCTTTATAAACCTCCGCACCGCGGATTTCCACTTCTTCCATTCCTACTCTTCCCTTCTGTTGAATTACAATATTGCGAATATATTTTAATTAAATTCTGAGTTAATCAAAAATATTTAATCCTACTATAAAATTATTTCTTGAATATGCTCTGATATAACAGTTTTTTTTTTAACATTTTAAATAAATTTTTGTTTTTTACGTGTTTTTAAAAAATTTGTGGCTTTTTAACATTTTGAGTACATTTTATTCATAACACGGGCATGTACTGCCATTGATGATGTTTATTTGTTACGCTTCCAGTAAGATTTCCATTTTTTTTAATGCATGAACTTTATAACAATTCTGAAAATAATATTAAAAAATTCATGATTTAATAGTTAATTTTTTTAAAGTTTCCTTTTTTTTTTTAATTTTAAACTTTATGCATAGCAGCTAGTCAAAAACAATAGATTATTGTCCGCCAACAAATCAGTGAAGCCTTTCCATGTGGCTGAACTTGAATGAATAAATTGTTTAGAATAGAATAGAATGTGCATATGCTGTTGTTGCTAGTGTGAAACAATACATGAATACATGTTCGACCACATCTGCTGACACTATGTCATCCCCAAACCAAACAATCACTCAACTGTTTTTGATTACACTGTGCAACAAGAAAAATGAGCCTCAATGGCTTCAACGCCACATGAAAGTAGACCATCAAGTGAACAAAATCACCAAAGGGTTTTGCAAAGTCAGTTCGGATTTCTTTTTTATAGCCCACTGAAGTTTTTATATTTTTATCAAGGGCGTTTGGAAAACGTCAAAAATACTATAATAAGAACACATCTGAGCTTCAAAATATGTTTTGATGTCTTCAGTGAAATTTTATGGCGGTTCTTTTCTTAGAACATTTTAACCCTCTAACTGCCATTTTAAGGGGTCATTTTAGTCCTTTTTCAAAAACTAAACACAGAAGTCTAATAAAACGTCCATTTAGAGGGTAAAAATGTTCTACAAATATTTTCCTCATAAAATTTCACTAGGGGTTGTCAAATGGTAAAAGTTTGTGCGACATGAGCAAAGTGCTTAAAAAGGGTCAAGTATAAATAATCAATGTTTGTTATTTTTTTTTACCAAAGCAGTGTTAAAAAATATCGACAAAAAAACAGTGCAAATATACTTTTGAGCTAAAAATGATGTTCTGATGTGTTTTAAAAAATTTTATGATGATTCTTTTCTTTGACCAAATTAACCCTCTAGCTCCCGTTTTAAATGGTCATTTTTGTCCTTTTTTAAAAGAAATACAAAAAATTCTGTAAAAAAAGGCAGTTAGAGGGTTAAAATGTTTTACAAATATTTTCTGCATCAAATTTTACTAGGGCACGTCTAAGACAGAAAGTCCGTCCAGCATATATAAAATGCTTAAAAATTTTAAAGTATTCAATTTTTTTTTTGGGCCGAAATAAAAAAAAAAACAAATAAAAAAGTTAAATTCGACTTTGTCGAATGTATTGATACCCTCCACAATGTAAAAAAGTTTACTTGATAAAAAACAAAACAAACATTTAAAAAAAAAAAAATCGACAAAAAAAATTTTTTGGTAAAAAAAAAATTCGACGAAAATATTTTTTTTTGTAAAAAAATATGTTTGTACTTGTTTAAATACCATTCGGTGATCAATTCTGTTCACATGTGTTAAGCATCAGCCGAATGAAAGCCGAATACAAAAAAGACCATAAAAAAGGCAGTTAGAGGGTTAAAATGTTTTACAAATGATTTCTGCATCAAATTTTACTAGGGCACGTCTAAGACAGAAAGTTCGCCCAGCATATAGAAAATGCTTAAAAATTTTAAAGTATTCAAATTTTTTTTTATATTTTTTTTGGGCCGAAATATAAAAAAAAAACAAGTAACAAAGTTAAATTCGACTTTGTCGAATGGATTAATACCCTCCACGATGTTAAAAGTTTATTTGCAAAAAATAACAAAAAAAAAAAATAAAAAAAAAACTACTTGTACTTGTTTAAATACCATTCGGTGATCAATTCTGTTCACATGTTTCAACCAGCAGCCGAATTAAAGCATTTTGTGTTTTTAGGTTATGTTGAATGTACCACAATTTTCGAGGTATTTTTATATTTTCGTTCATAACTTTTGAACCGCTGAACCGATTTCGCTCAAATGCAATACCAAAATACTTTTTTTTTTATTTCGGCCCAAAAAAATAAAAAATTTGAATACTTTAAAATTTTTAAGCATTTTCTATATGCTGAACGGACTTTGTGTCTTAGACGTGCCCTAGTAAAATTTGATGCAGAAAATATTTGTAAGACATTTTAACCCTCTAACTGCCTTTTTTATAGACTTTTTTGTATTTCTTTTAAAAAAGGACAAAAATGACCCTTTAAAACGGGAGCTAGAGGGTTAATTTGGTCAAAGAAAAGAATCATCATAAAATTTTTTAAAACACATCAGAACATCATTTTTAGCTCAAAAGTATATTTGCACTGTTTTTTGTCGATATTTTTTAACACTGCTTTGGTAAAAAAAAATAACAAACATTGATTATTTATACTTGACCCTTTTTAAGTACTTTACGCATGTCGCACAAACTTTTACCATTTGACAACCCCTAGTGAAATTTTATGAGGAAAATATTTGTAGAAAATTTTAACCCTCTAAATGGACGTTTTATTAGACTTCTGTGTTTAGATTTTGAAAAAGGACTAAAATGACCCCTTAAAATGGCAGTTAGAGGGTTAAAATGTTCTAAGAAAAGAACCGCCATAAAATTTCACTGCAGACATCAAATCATATTTTGAAGCTCAGATGTGTTCCTATTATAGTATTTTTGACGTTTTCCAAACGCCTTTGATAAATAAATGAAAACTTCAGTGGGCTATAAAAAAGAAATCCGAACTGACTTTGCAAAACCCTTTGGTGATTTTGTCCACTTGATGGTCTACTTTTATATGGCGTTGCAGGCATTGAGGCTCAATGCGATGACCCAAAATTTGTTGCACAGTGTTATTTTTTTTTCTCTTTTACGCCCAGCCCCCCTAACACTTTTAAATACAAACCATCAAAAAAAATGTAAAAATCTCTTTTGAATGGAATTGAATTTTTCATTAAACATTTGATGGTACTTTGTTTAGCAATTATTCAAAACAGCATGATGTGACACACTCACACACAGATTAAACTACCATAACAACGTTTTCATTAACTTTAAACGGTTAGGTGACTTTTTGATATACTTACACCATTTATAATTTCTGTAAATGTCAATTTGTTTTGAAGTGTGATACAGGATCCAATCAATTTTAACAAGGATAGTATCTCAACCCTTATGAACCGATTTGCCTGAAACTTAAACTAAACTTAAAAGAGACGATTTTAAGGTTGTGGTGTCTAGGCTTATCGGCCATATCAGAATTTCGTTTTCCCCTTATGAATCAATGTGGACCTCCGGGAAAATTTCGACAACTCCCGAACTAATAGGAATATCCTCTAGAGCAAAAAAGCGTGTCGACTTAAATTTAATAAAGATTATTTCATATTCATATGGACATCGTAGGTCAATGTCTTCATATAAATACCCCCCAAAATTTACACATTTTCATGAAAAAAGTTTTTAACGAAGCCAAACTTTTACAAGGTTATGCCACCGTTGGATAGGCATTAAAAAAACCTTTCCTATGGGGCAAAACGCGTCAACGGTCCACACCAAAAAACAAATGTTGTCCGATTCAAGCATAATTTTGGCAAAATATTAGGTTAATGATAGGTAGTATAAATTACAAATATAAAATTTTTTGATGAAATATTGGCAGAGTTACAGGGTTGGGAAGTTTTGATGTTTTTAAAAAGAATATATTTTGGTGAACTTTAATTAACACTTTGATGAAACAAAAATTATAATTTAAAAAACTAATTTTAAAGTATTTTTGATGGCCTTTAAAATGGCATTTGTGGTTTTTTTTTTGAAAAAAATAAATTTGACCTTAAAATTCAAGGTCAAAATATTAAATTGTAATTATCTTATAAGGGTCGCACTTTTAAATTTTGTTCACTAAGCCCATTAGAAAGCTGGACATTTTTTTTAATTTCGGTTTTTTTAAAAAAAAATTGTATGTATGATACTTTATGAGAAATCAATTTTTTAGGAGTATATAACACTCAAATTGTACTGAAATCGCTTTAATCTGTATATAATAACAACAACAAAAATCAATGCTTAGATAAAGTGTGTGTTGTAAACACACACAACAAACGTTGCACGCATAAAAAATAAAGAAATCAGTACAGTTTGGGTGTTATGTACTCGTAAAAAAATTGATTTCTCATAAAGTATCATACATACCATTTCTTTTTTAAAAAACCGAAATTAAAAAAATGTCAACCCTTCCTGTGGGCTTAGTGAAAAAAATCTAAAAGTGCGACCCTTATAAGATAATTTGAATTTAATATTTTGACCTTGAATTTTAAGGTCAAATTTATTTTTTTCAAAAAAAACACAAATGCCATTTTAAAGGCCGTCAAAAATACTGTAAAAGTCGTTTTTTAAATTATAATTTTTGTTTCATCAAAATGTTAATTAAAATTCACAAAAATATGTTCTTTTCAAAAACATCAAAACTTTCCAACCCTGTAACTCTGCCAATATTTCATCAAAAAATTTTATATTTGTAATTTAGAATACCTATCATTAACCTACTATTTTACCAAAGTTATACTTAAATTGGACAACATTTGTTTTTTGGTGTGGACCTTTGACGCGTTTTGCCTCATATGTAAACATTAGAGTTGTCAGTCGATTAAGAATAATTCGATTAATCGATCAAACAAAACCCAACTCTTGTTCGAATAATTCAAAAAAGACGATTTTCGAATAACGAATAAATCGATTAATTAATGTCGATTAATCGAACAATTTTTTTTAATTAAAAAATTAAATAAATGCTTAGATTTTGATTTATTCTCATAAATTTTGAAAGATTTTATACAAAATGTATTATAGAATCCATTAGAGGGAGTTATAAAGTTTTTATTAAATAATTTAGAAAAAATTTATAATTCTTTGGCATCAGACTTACTAAAACGTATTAAAATAAGAATTAATGAGAGACGTATAAAAGTGTTAAATACGTTAATAATTTTTCTAAATTCTGGAAATTTTTCGAGCAATGGAGTTTCTTAAAATATTCTCCAAAAAGCGAAACAAAAGAATATGCAATGAATTATACTCCAGATTATTTTATGTTTTTATTATTATTATTCAAGGGGTGATCTAGCCCTAACGGCCGGCACTGCGACCCTTATGGGTCTTTTGTGCCAAGATCCATTAATCTAATTCAAACTCTGTTCAATGTTCCTAATGAACATTATAACAGAGGATGGAGAAGCTAGCTTTATATCCGCAGAATTAAGCAATTCTTTGTCTAAAAACCGTTTTCTGATCCTACATATTGCGACGCACTCACATAATATGTGTTGCGTTGTTTCTACTTCCTCAAGACAAAGTCGACACAAAGACGATGCACAAAGGTTTAAATTATGCAAGTGATAATTTACCTTATAATGCCCGGTGAGAAAACCTGTCAGTAACCTAATGTCACCTTTGGTGTGATTAAGTATACTTCCATATGATAATGGCGCGATTAGTGCTTTGGATTGGCGTAGACCTCCTGAATTTTCCCACAAGTTTAAGAAGTCGGTTCTTTCCAAACCCATAATCATGTTCGAGAAGGTGGACCAGTTTACCCCACAATAGGGTTCGGGTCCGGTCATAGGAGTAGCGGAGGCATTTCTAGCAAGCTCATCCGCTATCTCATTACCCTCAAAACCTCTATGACCAGGGATCCAAAATAGAGTAATTTTGTTTCTCCCGGCCAGCTGTTGAAGGGTATCAAAACATTCCAGTGTCAATTTGGATTTAAATTCCCAAGAAGACAACGCCTGAAGTGCTGCCTGGCTATCAGAGAAGATTGAAATATGAGTTATGTTATTTTATGTTAAAAGTAATCACAATAATTCAGATAAAAGTATTGAAATAGAAGAAGTTATTAGTAAGGAAAATAATAATCTTTAATGCGAGTTAAATAATTCAATTCAGAGTATTAAAAATTCAGAAAATAAAAAGTACTTCAGCGATGTGGTATATTTGGGAAAATCTGAAAAAATAACAGAAAAATTAGATAAACTTTTGTATGCTCTTCTTACTATATCACCTACTTCAACAATTAGTGAAAGAGTGTTTTCAAAATCTAATTTAGTAAAAACAAAAGATTATTTCTTAAGAACAACTTAAATTGTCTTATTTGACGAAAATTAAAATCATTTATCTATACAGTAGAATCTCGCAAATTAGAACCACTTTGTTCCTCGGGTAGTTCTAATTTCTGAAAAGTTCTAATTTCTGGACATTTTTTTTTCAAAGAAAATGACAAAGTAACAATAAAAACAGTTACGACTGCTTTATTTTAACACAAAACAATTTTTATTTGTTAATATTTAATTAATTTAACACATTAAATTCGTAGAAAAACGCTTTTAAGCGCTTTGAAATGAGAAATAACAGGCGTTACATCGATTATATCATCGTCACTGCTATCTGACCCGTCATTAAACCCATCTTTATTCCATTTTTCGGTTTCTCTTACGCTTATAGAATTGTGAAAAAAAAACAAAATAAAAAGTCCAGAAATTAGAACCACTGGTTCTAATTTTAGAGCGTTAACTAATAATAATTCGGTTTTTCCCCTATTTAGCTTAAAAAAAACTACAAAAAAAAACATTTTGTAGTGAAATTAAAAAAAAAACTTCCAGAAATTAGAACCACAGGTTCTAATTTCAGAGCGTCCAATACATTAAAATAGCCGGTTCAAATTTCTGGACAGTTCTAATTTGTGAGAGTTCTAATTTGTGAGATTCTACTGTATATATAAAAGAGTAGGGTGAGTGAGTGAAAGTACCTTTTATAAAAAGTACCTTTTATAAAAAGTACCTTTTACAAAAAGTACCTTTTATAAAAAGTACCTTTTATAAAAAGTACCTTTTATAAAAAGTACCTTTTATAAAAAGTACCTTTTATAAAAAGTACCTTTTATAAAAAGTACCTTTTATAAAAAGTACCTTTTATAAAAAGTACCTTTTATAAAAAGTACCTTTTATAAAAAGTACCTATTATAAAAAGTACCTATTATAAAAAGTACCTTTTATAAAAAGTACCTTTTATAAAAAGTACCTTTTATAAAAAGTACCTTTTATAAAAAGTACCTTTTATAAAAAGTACCTTTTATAAAAAGTACCTTTTATAAAAAGTACCTTTTATAAAAAGTACCTGTTATAAAAAGTTACTTTTATAAAAAGTACCTTTTGTAAAAAGTACCTTTTATAAAAAGTACCTTTTATGTAAGGTACCATTTATAAAAAGTACCTTTTATAAAAATTACCTTTTATAAAAAGTACCTTTTATAAAAAGTATCTTTTATAAAAAGTACCTTTTATAAAAAGTACCTTTTATAAAAAGTACCTTTTATAAAAAGTACCTTTATATAAAAAGTGCCTTTTATAAAAAGTACCTTTTATACAAAGTACCTTTTATAAAAACTACCTTTTTTGTAATGTAGGATCATTCGGTATAAAAATATTCTGGAAACAATACTTTTTGGAAATTCCGCTTTTTAGTAGGGTAAAATGGCTAATAAAGTGTACTTCCGGTAATTTTGATATTTTCTGACGTAATGGTTCTAGAAACTTTTTGGAAATTCCGTTTCTTAACGGGGTTAAAATGTATACTTTTTGTACATTTAACATTTGCTGAAATAATAATATTCCTCGATAATTGCAATTTGAAATGAAGGATCCTTCGGTGAAGAAAAAACATACTGGAAAAAGTACTTTTGGAAATTCCGTTTCTAACGGGGGTAATAAAGTGTAATTTTGGTACTATTTTTTTTTGTTCCTATAATAATGGTCTAAGAAGCTTAAATTTTGGAATGTGGGGTAATTCGGTGAAAAAAAAAAAAACAATTGCTATGAAACAGTATTTTTAAAAGATTCTGTTTCTAGAGGTGTAGAAAAGTGTTTTTTTTTTACTTTTTATACTTCTTGAAATAATGATCATAGGCAGTGAAAATTTGAATGCTGTATTCTTTAGTGAAAAAATATTTTGGAAAAAGTACTTTTTGGAAATTCTGTTTCTAAGAGTCGTAAAGGGCATAAAAAAGTGTAAATTTGGTACTTCTTATATTTCTTGAAATAACGGTTCAGAAAAAAATATTTACCTATCTAACTATTAAAGCCTAGAAACTCAAAATTTGACGTGCAGTGTTCTCCAGCCGAAATAACACCCAGGAGATGGACAGGGTAAAAAGGGGCACCTAAATTTGTACAAGTGGTGTAAAATGGTATTTTTTAACTATAAGATAAATACAATAACCCTTCTTATTTCTGTAACGCATATTATATGGAGAGGAATGAAACTTGCATGGAGATGGAATTAGAAATGAAATGGAGAAGAACGGGGAACGAAATGGAATAGAGCAGGGAACAAGATGGAATTATACTTTTTACAAAAATTTTTCTTATTAAACTTTTTAACTCCATATTTTTTCTCTCTATGTTTTTTACCCAAAAATTTTTTTTTTCACTGAAATATTTATTCACTCAAGATCCAAAATGCCGATATAAGGGCTCGAAAATTGTCAAAATCTTTTTCACCGGGACGAACATGACAACGTACCGCCGAAATTATTTAAATTTTATTGTTTAAGTTATTCAATGAAATATTATTTTATGAAAGACTTAAACGTCCACAATTAAATAAAACAAAGACTACATATGAGTAATTTTTTTATATCGGTAGGGTAATCCTGATCCTTGTATTACCCGGTATTTAACATAACCGGTAACGAAGTTCCGGCGGGCGAGCTAGTTATATATATTTTGTCTGAATACTTCAAATAATAATTTGTATTTGAATTATTTCTCAACAAGTATTAAAATCGACATCCATTAATTTAAAGTAATCTCAGTTATTCAATTTTTAAGTTTTTTTAACTTTTATCTATTTTATTTTTAAGTTTTTTATGCATTTTTTCGTTAATAAAAATTTTAACTTTCTTATTTTAAGTTTTTTTATATGAATTGTTTATTTTTTTTTTTGTTAAAAAAAATATCTTTTAAAACATTTTTTTTATTCGTTATTCTCTTCGATTAATCGAATAAATTTTGATCTTTAATCGTTTGATCGAACGAGGAAAAACAATTATTTGAATTATTTGAACAAAGATGAAAGTCGAATAATTGACAACTCTAGTAAACATCATATAGTTTCTTCGAAAGAAATGGCTAAAAAATCCAAAAAACGATTTTTTCGTCATTTTTTGACCCATGTTTTGGACCCCTAAATCCGCGATATGGCCGATAAGCCGAGACACCCCAACCTTAGAATTGTCTATTTTATATATATTTTTCGTTTCATGCAAATCGGTTCATAAGGGTTGAGATACTTCCCTTGTAAGACGTTTTAGTCCATCTGTCTGTCCGTATTTATGACATCGAAAAATGGGTGTAGGACACTAATAAGTTTATATTTATGATTCTCAAAATGCGTTAGCAAATGTAAAAAAAGTAGAGGATTCAGAAAAGTTCAGCAAATAGTTTACAGAAATTTTAGTAATATAACGAAGAAACAAATAAAAAAAAATAAATTCGTCTATTTGCAAAAATATTATTGAAAAAAACTTTATTAAAAAAAATAAAAAAGCTCAGATTATGAGACATCTTTTGTATAGAAAAATTCTGTAATTAAAATTCTGTTTTAGTTTTTAAATTAATAAAAATTATATATTATCCCACATTTAAAATTCTATTTTGAAAAAAATTATTCTAGTTTAAGGTCATATGAGGCATTCCACACCGAATGTTCAGCAAAAAAAAAGTTATGTCGTATCAATATGAAATCAATTGCAGAGTATTCGCCCTTAGGCCACTATTAAATAACACAAATAATATTTGAGTTTTTTTCAAAATATCATCATTTTTTGCCTGAGTATCTTTATTTCAATATTTATGTAAATTTAATGAAGCACAGTAAAGTCTTTAAAATAAAAGTTTTTCATAGATTTTTGTATGCGCTATCGATTAAAAAAATAAAAATTGGAAAATTTTCAGAGGAAGTTCTGAATTTTTCAAACTTATACTTTATTTATCAAAAAACAAGCCGCAATTTTTTTTAATTTAAAATGAAAATAAAAATGCTTTTCTATCTGTTCTGAAATTTTCAGAGATGTGTTTTGCCTTGTTTACGAGAAATCAAATTTTAAAAATTTCACTGCGCTTATTTTACACAATAATGGTGTATATAACGTGTGCGTATGAGTAATAAAAACACCTAATATGCTATTTACATATACCCCGAAATCCGTATAAATTTGGATTTCAGATCCAATTAAAATCTATACCGTTTCGTATGCTTTTTTGACATTTAGCGGGATTTTGTTTGTAGTAACTCTGTATTTGCTTTTGATTTGTGCACAGGGTTGTTAGTTGGAAAATTACTCAATTTTATAAATATTTCTAAAAACAATGATTTTTCTTTGCCGGAGCCAATATTTTCAATCCCACTAGTATATGTTGGGACCACAATATCAAAAAATGTTTTTTTATATAGAGCTGCTTCTTTACATGCAAGAAAATTAACATTTTTGCCAAGTTTGGGGCCGCCACCATTGAGTGTTTTTCTTTGTTAGGAAGACCAAATTGGTCAACTAAATGGTGCGTTTACCATTTGCAATGGTAAATTTTAAATAAAACATTGCTAAACATTGTTTTTAATAAGCTTTTAATAGTTTTTAAAAAAAAAAAATTTATTGTTTTTTTTTTATTTCATAAAAAACAACAACAGCTGATAAAAAAAATCGTGTGCGGCGTTGTAAAAAGCATTAGGGATGATTATTTTGGGGAAAACCATAGTGTTACAATTAAGTAGTAGAAATTTTTTGAGATTTTGAATTGCAATTTTACGATTTTGCCAAAATCCAAGATTTTTTTTTGAATGGGATTTGACATTTAAAATCCAAAAAAGTAATGGGATTTACTTGGATTTTCATTGAAGTCCCATTTTTTCTGGATTTCGAGGTATATGTAAATGGCATATAACAATATTTAAAATAGAGATGGGATCGTGAATGAGTTTTTAACAACGATTACGCACGTTCATGAAAGAAAAAATGTAGTCACGCACGATATTTTATTTTGCTCACGCTCACTCACGCACACGTGAGTAAAATTAAATATAGAGCGTGGATATTTTTTTTTTCATTAGCGTGCGTGATCGTGAATAAAAACACACTCACGCTCCCATCGCTATTTAAAATATTTCTTAAGTGTTGATATTACCCATACGCACACGTTATATACACCATATATATCGTCGAACTATATTCAATAAATGTCAACTCGAAAAAGCTTACTGTTCAGGAGAGCTAAAAAACTAGTTATTTCGCATATTATTGTAACAAAAAACAAAGTACCTTCCATAAGATGGTTTAAATATTCTAAATAATTTTTACATATGCCAAAAACTTTATATTTTGCACTTGTTTGCGTATTTTTCAGAGTTGGCATTTATTACTATGACAAAAAACAAATATTTTTTTAGAGTTGGCATATTTTGTCGGAAAATAAAAATAAATTTTTTTTGAAAAATTTTTATATTTTTTTTTTTTGGTTTTTGTTATCCTTTGTACGGTAATTGCAAAAACTGAAAAAAAAAAATAAAAATCTTTGCATATTTTTAAAAGTTTCTAGCTCCGAAAGCCTTTTAATCTCAGGGTGGTCAACTTTGGTACTCTGTAACTCACGCTGTATTGTAATAGGTTCACTCCAAACTAGCCATTTTGAGAGCTTATATCATTGACTTTATTTGCCCAACGCATAATGTTTCAATCTGATAAATAGTTTAAAAGTTACATAAATATTAGCAACTTTTTTTGCAAACACTATTTACCGATATTTTCAAAATGGCAATATCTCGAGAATCAGTCATTAGATATCAAAATCTTTACAAGATTCGTGTTCAGCATGGCAAATTCAATAAGATATGTGATATAATTTTTTTTTTTAATTTTGAAAAATTTTTGGAAATTTACAATGGGAGTTGGCATTTATTTTCACCAAGAAAATATGTACTTTGAGCTAGCAGAATAACAAAAATGGATGTAAAACGACAACAAATTATTTTTTTGCTCTGAAATTTTTATGACAGATTGGTATTACATAGGGGAGCTATTTGCCATCGGAAACTCATTTCGGTCAAATTTGAGTTGGCATATTTTGAATATAGGTTCACAATATATATTAGAGTTAATTTTGAAAATTTGATCTGCGGGTATCATCATTTTTTTAAGGATTTAGGGGAACTAAAAAGAATGGCAGTATTTTTTTGGAAAAAAAAAAACGCTCCTTGGGGTGGTTCAACGCATCTGAAAACGCGAATTTTGAGCTGATATTTCTTCAGAGCAAAAATGGCTGAATATATCTCAAATCTGATTTCACCAGTCGATTCTACAGCAAAAAATAATACAATGGTCGTTTTTCAAACTCTAAAAAAAAAGTTACAAAAACCCACCACAGAGGGCGGAAATATTTGGTTTTTTCATTTTTTTTTAAATTAATTTTTTAAATATGCACAATTAAAGCGCATTTTCAGCTTAACAAAATGATACCAAATCTTCCGTTCTACCACAATCCGTTAAAAAGGTATAAGCTCTTAAAAATGGACAAAAAAACGTTTTTTGAGAAATTTGACCTCAATTTTCTCGAAAACATGACGTGATAGAAAAATTTGAAAACTAGATTCAGAATCAGCATTGAAATGTTAATCGAAAACAAGTTTTATGATCCCAGAATATCATCCAAAAACATCACAAAAAATGCTCTCAATAATGCACAAAAATGCGTTTTTTGTGAACTTTGACCTCAATTATCTCAAAAACCTGACGTAACGGAACATTTTGGAAACCAGATTTGGAATCAGCATTGAGAGGAAAATCAAAAACGAGTGTCCAGACCGCTGACCCATCCAAAAAATTTTCAAATTTCGGTCAGTTTTTTATAATTTTGCCATTAGAAAAAAAACTTTGAACCCTTATAACTTCTTAATGGGTTGTGATGGAAAGGTGCGTTTTGTACCAATTTTCTTAGCAAAAAGTGCCTCTTCATGGTACATGATTAAAAAAATAATTTAATTTTTTTTTTTTAAATCGATTTTTCCGCCCCCCGCTGTGGGTTATTGGAACTTTTTTTAAGAGTTAAAAAAACTGCAATTGTATTAATTTTTGCTGTAGAATCGACTGGTGAAATCAGATTTGTAATATATTCAGCCGTTTTTTTTTGCAGAAAAATAATCTCAAAATCCGCGTTTTCAGATGCTTTGAACCACCCCAAGGAGTGAAAATTTTTCCAAAAAAATTCCGGCATTCTTTTTAGCTCCCCTCAATCCTTTAAAAAAATTATGATATCCGATAAACAGATGAAATGACATACACTCAAAATAATTCTACAGTAAAAGGCTTAGTAAAGCAGGTTTTACATTGTCACACTTTGTATAATGTATTTTGTATAATTAACTTTTTTTGAAAAGTATAACGTAAAAGAAAATTTTTTGAAAATTTTCAAAACATAATACTTTGCTTTCGACTTTTTATTTTGTTGTGTTTATTTTTAATTAAAATCAAAATAAAATAAATTGAGAAAAGAAAATTTATGTTTTTGTGTGTTTTGCAAAATTTTAAATTAAAAATGACAACGGATAATACTTTGTAATTATACAATTTTAAATGTATTTTGGTTTGAATAATACATTTCAACACACAAAGTATAACAATTTAAAACCCCCTTAAGTGATATTGTACAAAAATCTACTAATTAGTTACTAATTTTAGTATCTTCAAAGTACTAAAATTAGTAATTTTTACTGTTTTTGAATAATAATTGTAAAAAATTTTAGTATTGGTTACAAATTCCTGCACTAGGTCCTTTTGGACTAAAATTTAGTTAATTTTTTAGTATTGAATACCCACGTTTTTTTTGGATGTAGTCACCAAACGAACTCTAATATATATAAAGTAGTAACGTGACTGACTGATGACTGACTGACATACTAATCACGCATCATCGCACAGCACAAACCACTAAAGCTAGGGAATTGAGATTTGGAATGTAGATGCACCTCCCAAAATATAGATCCACTAAGGCTGATTTTTTGGGAATGTTGATTCTAAGGGGGTAAAAGGGGTAAAAAACGTAAATTCATACTTTTTATATTTCCAAAAACCAATGAAGCTAGAGACTTGAAATTTGGAATGTAGATGCACCTCCCAAAATATAGATCCAGTAAGGCTAGATGTTTGGGAAAATATTTATTCTAAGGGGGTAAAAAAGATACTTTGGTACTTTTCATATTTCCAAAAATTAATGAAGTAAGGGACTTGAAACGTGAAATGTAGGTGCGCCTTTTTGGAAAATGTTGATTCTAAGGGGCTAAAAGGGGTAAAAAAAGGTACTTTGGTACTTTTTATATTTCCAAAAACCAATAAAGTTAGGGACTTGAAATTTGGAACGTAGCTGCACCTCCACTAATGCTGGAATTTTTGAAATAATGATTCCAAGGGAGTAAACCTGGTAAAAAAGGTACTTTGGTACTTTTTATATATCCTTAAGTAATGGTTTTATTAACTTGAAATTTGGAATGTAGCATCATCTAACGGGGAAAAAAATCCGAAAAGTTCTTTTTGGAAATTCGGATTTTAAGGGAGGAAAAAATTGTACTTTGGTACTTTTTATATTTTCTTAAATAAAAGTCATAAATACTTAAAATCAGGAATGTGGGATCTAACAACAGAAAAAAATATGAAAAATGTTCTTTTTTGGAAATTTCGATTCGAAAAAAAATTTTAAAAATAATAATTTTTGAAAATGTTGATTTCTAAGGAATAAAAACCTGTAATTTGGTACCTTTTTTTATTTTTCCGGAATTTTAAAAGGTAATTAATTATATATCCTAAAAAATGGTCCTATTAACTTGAAATTTGGAAATTAGCATCCTCAAACGGGAAAAATCCCCCAAAAAAGTACTTTTTGTAAATTCAGATTCCAAAGGGGTAAAAAATTGTACTTTAGTACTTTTTAGATTTTCTTAAAATAAAAAAAATAAAAATTAGTAATGTAGGATACAACAACAGAAATAAAAACTCTAAAAAATACTTTTTTGGAAATTTCGATTCTAAGGGGTAAAATTGAGCGATTTGGTACTTTTCATATTTTCTGAAATAAGGGTCCTGGAAATTTGAAATTTGGAATGTTGGATCATCTAAAGAAAAAACATATCCAAAAGATTAATTTTTGAAAATTCTGATTTCAAAGGGGTAGAAAGGGGTAAAAAAATGTATTTTGGTACTTTTTATATTTTCTGAAATTAAAAAGGGGTAAAATGATTCCTTTTA
This sequence comes from Pegoplata infirma, assembly GCA_963921195.1. Lineage (NCBI taxonomy): Eukaryota > Metazoa > Arthropoda > Insecta > Diptera > Anthomyiidae > Pegoplata > Pegoplata infirma. The sequence continues at coordinate 176,122,744 of OY992536.1, forward strand.
TTCTAATGATGAAAGCTCTAGAAACTATTTTCTTCTTTAACGGACATTATTCGGAAAGGAATGAAACGTATATGTAATGTAATGGAATGAAGAAGGTAACCAAATAGAATAGAACAGGGAACGAAATGTAATGCAACATGGAACGAATTGGAATGAAAATATTTTTTCTTTTTTACTAAAAATTTTTTAATAATTGTTTTTTTTTATAATTTTTAATTCAAAGTTATATTTACTCAATTTTTTTTTCGCTCAAACTAATTACTCAATTTCTTTTTTATATTTTGATATCATAAGACTTTCTAAAAGGGGACGTAGTATTTATTATAAGTATTAACTGCAGTATTTAGTATTTTAATGTAAGTGTTGTGGGCGTCCTAGGTACAGTTTTTGTAAAGGATTTAGAGATAGATATATAAATATTCCATAGCGAAATGTTCCAAAAATGGGTCATTAATTATATTCTGAAATTTTTCGGTATTTACAGGCAATGAAATACCCTGCTTACGCTAGTTATTGTATAAAATTAGCGTAGTGCAAACTTTAATATTTGATTTCTCGCCACCAAGGCAAAACACATCTCTGAAAATTTTAGAACAGATAGAAAAGCACTTTAACTTTTTATTAAATTAAAAAAAAAATAAAATTGCGGTATGTTTTTTGATAAATAAAGTTTAATTTTAAGTTTGAAAAATTCAGAACTTCCTCTGAAAATTTTCCAATTTTTATTTTTTTAATCGATATCCCATACAAAAATCTATAAAAAACTTTTGTTTTAAAGACTTTAATGTGCTTAATTTTATTTGTATAAATATTGAAGTAAAGATACTCAAGAAAAAATGTATGATATTTTCAATATTTGACCACGCCTACAAGGCCCACTTTTTGAAAAATCTAAATTTTTTTTTGTTATTTTATAGTACCCTAAAAGCGATTACTTTGCAAATGATATCCCATTGAAAGTGTAGTGGAACAGTTGGTGTGGAGTGCCTCATATTTATTTTACTAATCACTACGATGTAACCAATCAATTAAAAACAAACAACTTTAAAAATAGTTTCTTGAAAATTATTTTTTGACAACATCATCGTAATGAAATAAAAGAAATATGACCTTGAGCTAGAATAATTTTTCTCAAAATCAAATTCTTTGATTCTACAACATTTTTCGTATAGAAAAGGTCTGAAATATAATCTTAAAAAAAACTCTTATCAATATATTACAGATATTTACAGATTCTGAGACATTTTTGTAAAAAAAAAGTTCTTAAATTCACAATACTTTTTGTCGACAAAAAATTTCCAGTTTTATATATATCACCTTTTTCATTAAACAGCACGAGAAAATGGGTATTTTTTGACCTGTTGTATTCAGATTTTTTCATATTGTGTACAAAGATACACTATGAAGCCATTTAGGCATTCCCATTTACAATTTAATTAAATTCGAAAGCTCGCGATTTTATTCGCGATTTTAATTTTTTTAAAATCACAAAAAAATTAAAAAGTGGTGTTGTTTGAAGAGCTCTAACTTCTTAAGTAAATATCGGATTTTTATAATCAAAATTGAAATTAAAAGCTAAAGTCGCCTACTTTAAACCTAAAAGATCAAAAAAAATTGTGTCATAAAAAAATGCATTCTAAATGCAAATGCATTTTTTGAGTGCATTTTCGTCAACTTTTGCCCCTTTTGATTTTTTTTTAGTTTACATATTATTAAAGTACGGTATTTTTACAAACAAATTCAATCATCATTTTCATGATGATAACAAAGGATTTCTATTTTTAATATATTTTTTTTAAATTTTGCTAATTTTTTTTTATACAAAAATGAATTACACAAAAAAAATGGTACACAAAAAAAATCAGAAGCGCGTTGTTCGTTTTTTTTAGAAAATCGCATTTTACTATTAAATTTCATATAATTTTGAAATTTTCTTGTTCCAACATGGCGTATGAGTTACAAATCAACGAATTTCGCAAATATGTTTAACTTATATGCTATGTTAAAACAAGCAAATACAAGAAAATTAAAAAATTATTAAAAAATTTAATATTCAAATGCAATTTTCTCGAGAAAAAAGTGTCCGGATTTTTGATAAATTAATTTTACTGACAAGGAAGGTCTTTCACAGGGCACCCACCGATTGTCTTGAAAATTGCATATCGGAAAGAGTTTCCTGTTTTTTTATAGCTGCCCAATCTCACATCAAAGGGGAGGGGAAAAAACTTGATTTTTTCGTTTTTTAAGGATTTTTCCTATTTTTTCAAAGGAAACTATAAGAATATTTTATACAGGATGAAAGGTTTTTTGAAGGTCTATCCAATGGTGTAGCGGCCGTGTCCGAATTCAGCATAGTTAAGTTCGTTATTGTCAAAAATGAATAATCGCTCGGGTAGTTTATATGGCGATGTATATACGTACGACCGCCAAAAGCATATATAATAATCTCTATCAAAATTATGCTGACCCGTATTTTTTTAATTTGGCGAAATTCCTGCCAGTTCGTCTTTTATACGGATTTTCCCGAAAGCCCTCATTTTTCATAAGGTGGCAACCCCTATTTAAATGTGAGATTAGGCAGCTAAAAAAAACAGGTAACTGTTATTTTTTCCCCCTCATTCTAATATTTAATTTGCGCAAGAACAATTGGACTCATCTCTGATTCCAATTGTAGAAGATGTTATGAACCGAATACGGATGAAACAGTTGAACATGACCTGTGCAAATGCCCCGCATTGGTCAGGCATCGCAAACAAATTTTAGGCAAAGCAGAACTCGATAATCTGGAAGAAATTGCAGTTATGTACCTTATGCGCGTTAGATTGTTAGCAACATGGACTAACGCGTTTTATCCTCGTCACTAAAGGAACATGTGGTATTGCTATGGACAAGCCGGTCTATGCGAGGAGTTCAAAATTCTGAGCTCCGCCACCCCTAACCTAACCTAATATTTAAGTTTCATGACAATCGGTGGGTGCCCTGTGAAAGACCTTCCTTGTGAGAGTTTGAAACGGAATAATAATTTTTGTGAAGTTATCGCAATTTTTGAAGTTATCTGAATTTCATTACTAGCAACGAAAAATTATATATTTTATTTAATTTCAAAATATCAACTGATTATTCTTAAAAATATCACTCGCAAATGGTGTAATTTTTGTTTTTTGACTGAACAAAGTTCATTATATGGTATGGACGAATTTTTATAATATGTTGTTTTTGCTGCTGTTGTTTGACGACACTTAATTTTAAAGTATTCTGTCAATTTTACAATGTCATTTGCAAATATGTGCAAAATTGCGGTTGATATGTTAACGTACCTTGGAGCCACTTTGCATGACATGACACGTTAACCGCAAAAATAAAAAAACGGGTTTGTGTCAATTGCAGCTATCATAATTAGCAGTTAATAAAGTTTTTTTTTAATTAATCCACAAAATTTAAATAAAATCCCAAACCACCAAGATGCGCAAAAGAAATTTTTGTATTAATTTAGTTAAAATGTATTTAACCACCGTGACATATATGTGGAATTTGAAATTGAAAACAATACCCCAGGGAGAAAAACATAAACAGTTCCGAACTGTGACTACCAGGTGCGGATCCAGGGGGTTAAAAAATTTAAAATTTAGAAACTGATTATTTTTTAATATCTGATAAGTTTTTTTTACGAAATATGTTTCTGGATCTGAGAATTTTTGTATATGAAAAAGTTCTTAGAATCTGAGAATTATTTTAAAATATAATAACTAGGGCAAGTACTTTCATGAAAATGCATGTTTTTACTCGGCACTTTAATCATACAACAAACTTAATATCTATCCGAATCAAGAAATTTGCAAAAAAAATGGCATCGATTCGTAGTAGCATATTTTTGCATATTTTGGTATAAGTGCATATTTTTGCATATTTTCATAAAAATTGCACTTTTATTAACTTTTATCAACATTTTTTCAAAACTATAGTTAAACCTTATGACTTCTATCAACTTTTTTTGAAGAAAAATTATGTTTTCTTATAAAAATTATATTCTAGGGCATTTCTTACAGAAATTTGATTCAGATAATAAAGTTTTTAGATTCTGAGAAATGTTTTCCATGTTAAAATTTAAAATTTTTCTATTTTGAGACATTTTACAAATTAACAAAAAAATGTCTTCGGATTTAAGAACTATTTACACGAACATTTTCCTTGAAATGCTGTTCTTTTTAAATTTTTTTACAATTTTTATACCCCTCCTCTATTTGTACACTCAAAATAATAACTCTGTTAAATTACAGAAAAACTCTGCTAATTTAACAGAGTACACCATACTTTTCCAGCTAGCAACATTTCTTGGTAATTTTACTATAAAACTCTGTAAAATCATTTTGACAAAAAAAACTGTTAATTTACAGAGTTTCTAGCAAAATATTGGTTAAATAAAAAACCATTTAGCAAAGAAAAACTCTGTAAATTTACATATATTTGTAAAACGCATTTGATGCAACCAAAATTTTACAGAAAAAACTGCAAATTTACAAAGTTTAGTAAAATACATGTTTTTTTGTAAAACTTTTATAAGATTTTTGAAAAAAAATTTTGTTGTTAACTATGAAATTAAGATTACATAGAAATAAGTAAAAATATAAATAAAACTTAGTTTTTGGGTTATAAAAAATACAGAGTATTTCGCATAAATCTGTATTTTAGCAGAAAACTCTCTTAATTATCTGTAACATTAAGATTACAAAGTTAAATGTAATTTAACAGATAAAATTTTGTTTTAAAAGATTTTGGAAAAGATTTTTTTTAACATTTTCTCAAAAAAAAAAAATACAGATAAAATTTTGGTGTTTTTACAGAAAACTCTGTTTTTAACTATGAAATTAAGATTAAATAGAAATAAGTAAAAATATAATTAAAACTTAGTTTTTGGGTTATAAAAAATACAGAGTATTTCGCAATAATCTGTATTTTAGCAGAAAACTCTGTTAATTATCTGTAAAATTAAGATAACAAAGTTAAATGTAATTTAACTGATACAATTTTGTTTTTTTCTCACAACAAAATACAAAGTATTTTTTTTAAATCTGTTTTTTGACAGAAAACTCTGTCAAATATCAGTTGAATTAAGATTACTGTCATTTTACAGAGTATTTTACAGAGTTATTATTTTGAGTTTAAGTGATAGGACCCAGGATTTTTTGGAACAGATTCCTAATGCAATGGATTCTAGAAAATGTTTTACGGTTCACAGCAAAATTTTTAATGTAAAATATTTTTTCTAAAAACTACTTGCTCTAAAAAACAATTGCTTTTGGGAAAATTTCAAACAAGAATCATTAAGTCTGGAACCTCCAGAAGAATCAATTGCAAGATAATATAATGGGTTCTGGAACCTATTTTTTGAAACGGAAAATTTAGCTAGGAGGGTATACATAGGAAAATAAGTTTGTCATTCCTTTTCTAAAAACTAAAAAAAAAAATTGTTTTTTTTACAAAAATTAATAAACAAAAATTTTTAATCAAAATAAAAATTTTCTTGTCAATTTTTTTTTTGTACTCCAGAAATATTAACTTATGTTCTTATCACAAAATGTGTCTATAAAATATTTTACTAATTAAAAATGGGTCTAGTAACACTTTGAAATATTTTAGAGTGCGTCAAGTATTCCAAAACCCCTATTTTATGGTAACAAACCTATTTTTGTTGTTAAACCAATCATTTTTAAATGCATATTTTTAAAATTTTAAGTGCATATTTTTGATTTTTAGGAGCATAATATAGGCACATATTTTCGATTTTTTAGATGCATGAAAGTACTTGCCCTAGTAATAATTAATTGGAACCAGCGTTTACGTAGAAATGCCAAGCGGACATCCCTCAGTCGAATCTAAAGTTATTCCGCGTCTTTCGGTATACTTGATGGCGGGTTTAGGAAATTACATACATCAGCACGACCGCCTACAACATAGTGGTATTGATTTTTAAAATGCTTTTCTCCCACAATACTATTTTCATGTTATTTAGGTGCTTGAATATGCAGGGGAGTATGAGGCAATGTTAATGCGGCTTTTGGCTGAGAACGAGCGGTTACGGGGAAAACTTGATGTTTTTGAAACACCTGGTGTTGTTGTACGAGGTCCGTCGGCGCAGTCAAGAACGTCAACCCAGACGTATTTGGCCCCCCAGCGGACGGTTGCTAACCTTGCTCCTCCTGGTCCGGCAGTGCCGAAACCAGTGGAAACCTGGTCGGTGGTAGTAAAAGGAAAGAGTGGTGTCTCTTCGAAAGACATTGTAAAAAAGGTGGTGGATGAAGTTGGGCCGAGCCTCGGTGTTCGTGTCCATGGTGTTAAGCCAATACGTGCTGGTGGAGCGGTGATTCGTACGCCTTCAGTGGCTGAACGCGAGAAAATAAAGGCAAACGCAAAGTTTGCTGAAGTGGGTCTGGAGGTGTCGGTCCAAGATAAGTTGGGGCCTCGTGTGGTGGTACAGCGGGTGCATACAGAGATAACTCCTGATGAGTTCATGAACGGCTTGTATGAAATGAACTTGAAGGATATGATGTCGAAAGAAGCCTTTCACAGAAGCGTGAGATTAGCAAGTAGCCCGTGGACCGCAAATGGTAGCCAGGTGAATGTTACGTTGGAGTGCACCGATAGAGTTGTGGAGAGGTTGCAGTCTCAAGGTGTTTATGTAAAGTGGTTCCGCTTCATTGTGCGGCCAGTAGATGTTGTTCCGGCGTGTTTTAGGTGCCTAGGCTTTGACCACCGGGTACGTGACTGCAAAATGCCTAGTGATGTGTGCCGACACTGTGGTTTGACGGGTCACTTTGCCTCGCATTGCCCAAACCCAGTAAATTGTAGAAACTGCTGTTTTAAGGGCCTTCCGGCGGACCATTTAATGTTGTCCTCGTCCTGTCCGGTGTATGCTGCGATGACTGCTAGAGCGAACGCAAGACATTAACATGGCGTTGCGTTTACTGCAATTTAATTGCCAACGAGCCTACGCTGTTTGTTGTGAGTTTGGCCAGGCGATGTGCAGTATGGGGGCGACTTTTGCACTTTTGCACTTTTGCAAGAGCCGTACACAACGGGTGGCTGTGTTAGGGGGTTACCGGGGGGGATGCGGGTTTTTGCCGATTTAGGCTGTAAATCAGCTATTGTGGTGAACGATAGTGACGTGGACTGTACGGTTGTTAGCTGTAGTGAGTGGGGGGTCTGCATTTCTGCAGAGGGGGCGTTTGGTAGGGTGTTCCTTGCCAGCGTCTACTGTAGGTTTGGTGAGCCCATGGAGCCGTACTTAAGGTATATGGATACGGTGTTACTCCTTGCGAGTAACATACCGCTCATCCTCGGATTAGACGCAAATGCATCCTCTCCTATGTGGTTCAGCAAGATGTCCGAACATTCGTCCGGGCATCAGAACCGCATACGAGGAGTGATGCTCTGCGAGTGGATGATCACGAATGGTGTCAGCGCGTTAAACGAACCGAGCGATTTATATACCTTTGACGGCCCCATGGGTGTCAGTGACATAGACGTGACAGCTGCCAACGGAGCGGCGATGACGGCATTTAATTCTAGGTGGAGGGTGTGTGACGAACAAGGAATCAGTGATCACAATCTCATAGAGATTGTGATCACTTTTCGTAGTTTGACGCAGGTGACAGAGCGGTCCCGAAGGTGGCGGGATCGGGACGTGGACTGGGACATCTATGCGGATTGCATTAGGGCGGCAGCCTGGGAGGTGCCAATAGCCGACTTTAGGATACTGACGATTGATAACCAGGTCAGCAGGTTGGATCGGTGGATGTGTGCAGTTAATGATGCACTGCTTGGTAGATGTCGTAAGACGAAGCCAAGAAAGGTCAAATGGTGGACTCATGAGCTAGAAACGATGCGGAGGACCGTCAGGCAACTCAGGAGACTTTTCCAGAGAGCCAGGCGTGCCGATGTTGAAGTTCTAGCTCAGCGTAAAGCTGATTACCTGCGGGCCATTAGGACGTACAAGGACATGTTTGTCAGGGTTAAAGAGGACGAATGGAGGAGTTTTGTACGTGACAACAGGGATGACCCCTGGGGTAAGGTTTACCGTATCTGCAGGGGTAGTAAGAGTCAGGCAGACCTAGCGTGCCTTCAGGTTGGCAACGTTATGTTGTCATCGTGGAGGGAATGCGTGGACGTGTTGTTGGGGACGTTCTTTCCGGGGGTGGAGTCACTAGGCTCTTCCTCACTTAGTGGGGGAACAGCTGTGCCTCCGGTCTTGGAGAGGACGGAGATCGCGGACAGGTCAAAAGTAGAAAATCGCCAGGTATTGATGGTATGACTGGAGAGATGTGTAAAAGCATCTGGAAGGCCATACCGGAATACTTGGAGGCAATCTTTGGGAGGTGTTTGAGTGAGGGCTATTTCCCGGAGGCTTGGAAAAGTGCCCGAGTTGTTGTTCTCCTGAAGTCTCCTGATAAGGTGAGGAGTAATCCTCGCTCTTATCGGGGCATCAGTCTCCTTCCGGTACTTGGAAAAGTGCTGGAAAGGATTATGGTGTTTCGGCTAAGGGAGAGGGCCAATGAGGGTACATCAGAGTTTCAGTTTGGTTTTAGGGAAGGTAGATCAGTTGAGGACGCGTGGCTACATGTCAGGCGAAGTGTAGGTGAGTCTACGGCTAAATATGTCCTTGGCATATTTGTTGATTTTAAGGGTGCGTTTGACTACTTATTATGGCATGGTGTCATCAGGAGATTAGCGGAGGTAGGATGTAGGGAGCTGCCCTTATGGCAGAGCTATTTTTCTGATAGGAAGGCGTGTGTGGTAGGTACCAGCGACACAGTTTGGAAGGATGTTGTTCGTGGTTGCCCACAGGGGTCCATATGTGGTCCATTTATATGGAACCTTATGATGGATCCACTGCTACGGCGCCTCGGCCATTCTTGCAAGGTGTGTGCATATGCGGATGACTTGCTCATCTTGATTGAAGGTCAGTCTCGTGCTGAACTGGAGAGAAAGGGTGGGGAGGTCATGCGAGATGCAGGTGAGTGGGGCGACCAGGTAGGCGTGTCTTTGGCGATGGAGAAGACGGTGACAATGTTGCTCAAGGGCAAGTTGTCGCATGGTCGTCCTCCACTTATTCGGTCTGGTGGAGTTAGTCTCAGATATGCGACTGAGGTCAAATATCTGGGAATAGTGATGGGGGAGAGGATGAACTTTTTAGTTCATCTGAACCATGTTAGGGATAAGTTGACAGTAGTTGTTGGTAAGGTCAGACGCATCCTTAGAAGTGACTGGGGCCTAAGCAGGCGTGCTGTCCGTACGGTGTACGGTGGGCTATTTGTTGCTTGTGCAGCTTATGGTGCGCCGGTATGGTATGAGATGGTTATGTCTGTTGTTGGCAGGCGCAAGGTCATGACGTGTCAGAGAGTTGCCTTGTTGGCATGTATGCCTGTGTGTAGGACTGTATCTACGGACGCTTTGCAGGTGTTGTTAGGTGTAGCACCCCTTGATTTGGAGGTAATACGGCGTGCCGTGGCTTTCAAGGTCAAGAAGGGACTACCACTTCTTGCGCATGATTGGATTTCTGCTGATGACTTGGTAAATGGGGAGAGTAGGAGAATCAAGACACTCTTACAGGAGTGTGTTGTTTCTAGGTGGCGGACAAGATGGACGGACCCCGACAATGGTAGGGTTACGTATGAGTTCATACGTGATCCTACATTCGTACTGGAGCGCCCTGATTTTGGCTTCGGCCTGAGTCTAGGCTTCATACTGACGGGACATGGCTCACTCAATGCATTTTTGCATCGGAGGGGTCTGTCCGACACTCCGGACTGTGGTTGTGGTGGAGGACCTGAGGACATCAGGCACATTTTGACGGAGTGCCACTTTTATGATGACATAAGAGATCTAGGTAGTATGGGCATTGTAAATTCCGTCTCCGGCTGGGATTTCAGTAAAATCATAGAGGACGTGCGGACGTATGAGCGGCTAGGCGAATTCGCCAAAGTTGTTTTTGCTAGGAGAAGGTTGAGGTAGTTTAGTGGAGGTGCCTCCTGGGCAGCCGCTCGTTGTGTTTGGTGATTGTAAGGTGTTGGTGTGTTGCTGTGGTCACCAGTCCAGAACTGTTTGGGGTTCAACTGGTAGTAATATTTATATTACGAAGCTCGACCAGAAGCTTAATTCTGGTACCACGGGAGCTAGGAGCCCATGGAACTTGTTTCCATCCTAGCTATGGTGTGGCCCTTCGGGGAGCATTCGTGGTGGCTGTGGTTTAGACCCAAATCGCGGGGAGAGCCGTTTGCTCGACGTGGAGTTGCGTATCTCAACCGGGTGCTGTGACCCAAAGATCGGTAGGAGTTTAGATAGGCTCCGCTCCTTACCAAGGGGGGGATTTATGTCCAAATACATGATTCCAAATTGGTACTCATATGTAACAGTCGTTATATGTGGGGGCGTTGGCAGACGCATTATATTTGCCCAGTGTTGAGAGCACTGTGGGGTTAAACCAACGTGGCAGGTACCCACATAAATCATCTTCACGCTTTCATGTTATTTTTATTTCAACTATGCCATTCCATTTGAAACACATATTAATATAAATTCAGGGCCCCTAAACTGGGAGTGCTATTAAATAAATTTAACTTACAGTCGAGCAGATCATCATGAAAATTTTAGATGAAGGGCATACTTGTAGGGCTTTTTAAAGCTGGTTCCACTCCGCGATGGTAGATTTTCTTTTTGCTTGTGTTTTTTGTATGAGTCGCGCATGTTTGTCCACTTTCTTTTGGCTTCTATAGCTGCAATAGAAATAATAAGATGACAAACAAATTTGTGTAAAGAATTGATACTTACCATTTATTCCAACAACTTGGCTTAATGATACCCACAAATCTTCTTTGTATTGAAAGTTTTTATAATTTTCAGATTGCAGACTGTTAATACAGTCATATTTTTTAACTTCCTCGATGATATTTTCGTTTACATCCATTTTTTAGCCGCTTTTATTTTTTTTTGTGTTTCTTTTCAATTTACTTTCACACCATCACAATAAAATAATATTCATGAAATGAAATCATGTGTTTTTTGTTTGGTTATCGAAAAAAAAAAATCGAAAATAATCGTTTTTTATGTTAAAACATGGCAGCTCTACATACAAATTTTTAAGAGAGAGAGATTGAGAGAAACCGGCGGCAAAATAAAATAAGTTGTAATTTTTTTCCGGGTCGGCCACGGTTTTTAACTGTCAAATCGTATGGAAAAAGTCGTGCTGGGATTGTTCTGTTCACAACTTTATTTGTCATTTTACTTATGTACATGTATTTGAATTTTTTGATCTTATCCAATTAAATTTTCCGTACTGATTTGTTTAATTAAAATTTATATATTTTTAATATTATTTTTTAAAAATAACATCTGAAAAGCAAATATTTTTTTTTTATTTTTATTTTTTATTTAATGACATTGTTAGAAATAGCACACTCATTGACAAGGGAAGTATCTCAACCCTTATGAACCGATTTGCATGAAACGTAAAATATATATAAAGGAGGCAATTCTAAGGTTGGGGTGTCTCGGCTTATCGGCCATATCGGGGATTTAGGGGTTCAAAACATGGGTCAAAAATTGGCGAAAAAATTGTTTTTTGGATTTTTCAGCCATTTTTTTAAGAAACTATATGATGTTTACTAGGGTGCGCCAAAAATGTCAACTTTCGATTTTATACCGTCACTCCTCTTAGAAATATTCGTTTTGGTATCAAAACACACTATGCAAAAAATTATGGCGATCGCTTGAGGGGAAAGGGTGCCTCAAACGCCTTGAAAATGGAGAAATGTGTCAAATTTGACCATTAGATAAAAAAAAAAAATTTTTTTTTTTTGTTATTCAATTTCGCCAAATATTAGGTTTAATAAGAACTACTTAAAAAAAAATATAAGCTCTCCACTACATCGCTTACCCATTTTAACTTGCGATACAAAAAAGGGCAGTTATTTTTAGGGGTACCCAAAAGTAACATTTTACATTTTTGAAAATTTTATTAAAAAAAAATTTTAAAAATTAAAATCGCTCTCCACCAGTTTTTTATATATATTATAAAGATAAAAAATGTGAAATATTATAAATATCTGTTCGGCAGTTTTTCTTTTATAGCGACTTGAAGTTAGCGGATTTCAAGGAAAATTGATTTTTTGCTGTATTTTCTTTAATTTTGAACTTATTATTACGTTTTAAACAAAATTAACGAAATTGGCTTTGCAACTGATTTAATTGGATCATCGTCTCCTTTATCAGAGACCATAACAGTTATGAGATTTATTGAAAAAATCAAATTTAACTGTTTAAAAATATTTGTTCAAACAAAATTTAAAAATAACAGTTTGAAATGATTTATATAAATATCTGTTTAAAATAACAGAAATAAAAAACTTTTATTTATTATAACTGTTATCAAAAACTCTTTGTGCCTTTAAAAACTTGAGTTGTTAAAATAAAACTAAAATAAAAGCACGTAAAAGAATCCTATTGATAGCTAATACTTCAATCATCGATTTAAAGATATAAACTTTGATTGATTTTTTTAAAAATAACTGTTATAACAGTTATTTACTCCAATAAATATAAAATAAAACTTATTTTAGATTGTTTGAACAAAAAGTTTTTAATAACTGTTATTTTATACTGTTATTGTAAAAATAAAAAAATAAAAGTTATTGCAAATTTAAACACGGGACATCTCTAGACGTCCTTTCAAATATAAAATACTTACAAGGGAAGTCTCCCTGGTGTCACCCTCCGATCTTCATGAAATTTGGATATGTTGTTAAGAACGCAAATTAATTCGACACGTATTTTTTTTAGCGGCCCAAACTCATTTTTAGGGGGGGTCGATTTTTATGGGGGGAAATTGACCTTTTTCAGTTTTTTACGATTTACGCCTATTTAAGCAAAATTAATATAGGCATGTGTGGTATCAGATTAAAGATATTAAAAATATCTATCTCGTGGTGCTAACAACGGGCCAAAGAAGTTAATATTTTTTGACTTATTAACAAAAATGTCCTAAAATTTTGGTGTTTTACTCAATATGACGAAAAGTTTTGCATGTTTGGACACGTTCTTAGCATACGTAGATAGGTTTTCCAAAAGACCTTTCATTTGGTATGTATGTATGACTAGGTTTTTTTGCATAATATAGGAGATAAACGAAAAAAACTGAAAAATGGCCTTGTCTTCCCCCCTCCTTTTTACCCCCTAAATATGAATTTGGGCCGCTAAAAAAAAATACATGTCCCTTTATTTTTTCTGCTCTACAAAATAAAACCAATTCCATAAAGATCCGCGGGTGACACTAGGGAGACTTCCCTTTTTAGTTTGGACAACATTCGTTTAATGATTTGTTTTAAAACAAAAATACACATATAACTGTTATATTTGGTCTCTGGTATATATATTTCAAGTTCAGGCAAATTTGTTCATAAGGGTTGAAATACTTCCCTTTTGAGATGTATTTTTTCACTCTTAACTGTTAACATAGGCTCTGTTAACGCAAATTGGAAACTCCTGAGTAGAACATGTTTGTCTGGAGTGAATTGAAAAAAAAAATAGTCAACTTCAAAAATATGAAAGTGCAAAATAGAAAGGTGGGCCATTCCGGAAAATTTAGCTCAAATTTTAGTAATTTTTGGAAATGTTGTCTCAGATTAATTTGAACATTGACACATAGATAGCCCTTATAAATATGATATATGTACCATACATCGTTTTTTTACATTTGGTGTATTTAACGAATTATGGCGGGTCAAAGATTGACTTTTTAAGCAAAAGTAAGAAAAATACATCACGTTTAAAGAGCTGTAACTTCTTAACCAATGACCCGATTTTCACAAATTTAGGCTCATGTGAAAGCTGGGGTTCTTCTTTTAGAAAACATTTTTAAAATAACACAGTTTTTTTTTACAGAAATGATGCAAAAATGCAAAAAAAATTTTTCTTTTCGAATATTTAAAAAAACACATCTTCGATTTTTAAAAAAAAAATTCTGGTGAAAAATAACAATGTTTTGTATAACATATTCAAAATTCAGAGTGGGATCTCCATGGGATCAAAAAATATTCTGTTTTAAGTACGATGTTCTCATATTTTTCCCTTATACTATGTTTAGACCAAACAAAAACTAACTTGTTTTTGGCCAAAAGTGATTTTTGAAAACCAAACCGTTTACACCGAATAAATAGATTTTTTGTTTGTCAAATCAAATTAATTATTTTATAAATTCACTAAAAACCACAAAATAACAATAGCCACACGTTGATAAAAAAAATAAATTACATATTTATTAACTTTTTTAACAGATTGGAATAATAATTTAACAAAAAACAAATATTTTATTTTTGACATTCGAGTTAAGCAAAACAAAACTGAAAAAAATATTCACACAGAATGATTAGCCAGTAGTGAACACAGCCAAAACTCTAGTTTTTGTTTAGTTTTGGTTGGCAACGCAGTTTTTAAATTGTATGGAAAAACTACATAGTTTTTGCCAAAAACCAAAAAAATATTCAAAAACAAGTTGTTTTCGTTGGTGTAAATACCGTATTAGAAAATTTAAATTTCTACTGGGCTATTCATAATGAGTAAATTAATTCTAATGTAGGTTAATTTGACTGATATTGCATGAATATTTGTCAAATAAACCTACTTTAAGTACACTTTAAGTATTATGAATAAAGGCCCTAATGTTTTGAATGTTTTTCAAAATTTTAATAGTATAATTTTCTTTGAAAATTTAAATTTTTATATTGAAGAAACATAAAATTTTAATTTTGTAAGGTAAAATTTAAAAACTTCGTACTAAAACCAGAATATTTTTTGATCCCATTGGGATCCCACTCTGAATTTTGGATATGTTGTACAAAACAGTATTGTTTATCACCAAACTTTTTTTTAAAAAAATCGAAGATGTGTTTTTTTAAATATTCGCAAAAAAAAAAATGTTTTTGAATTTTTGCAACAGTTCTGAAAAAAACCGTATGCTTTTGAAAATATTTCCTAAAAGAAGAAGAATTAAGCTTTCATATGAGCCATTACTTGTGATAATCGGATTACTAGTTAAAAAGTTAGAGCACGTTAAACGTCATGTACTTTTCTGACTTTTGCTAAAAAAGTCGAACTTTGACCCACGATAATTTGAAAACTACAGCAAATTTTGAAAATCCAAAAATGCAACATATCTCATATAAACTTGGATATATATGAGCCAAATTCTCAGTGGCGTCCAAAGGCATCTTTCCGAACAGTGGGGCGAAAATTTTTGGAATTACCCAGGTATAAAATTTTCCACAGACTGAAGTACTCCAACATTGTTAATGCGGCTTTAAAATAATTTTTTTTTTCTAAAAAAATAAAAAATATTTTTTAAAAGTACGATTTTTTTTTTAAATTTGTTTATTAGTTTTAAATGTTGGTATGTTGCAGCATTTTTCATGTTTTTATCGATTGTCAAATGCAAAAAACTTTGGAAATTTTTTTTTATTATTTTTTAAATATTTTCAAAAGTACAGTCTAAGTTTCAAACAAATTCAAATCATCAAAGTAAATTTTTACGAAAAATCGCTCGGTTTGACATGAAATGACTCATATATATAACAGTTGGTATTAAACCCTCTTAAATGTAAAACATCTTTTTGCAATGAAGTAATACATTTTTTTTATCAACACCCTAAAAATGTCCCCGAATTTAAGAATTTTTGTATAGAAAAAAATGTCTTGCTGCGACTTTTTGTATTGGAAAAAATATCTCAGAATCTTAGACTTTTTCTATAGAAAAATTGTCTCAAATTTTTAGACTTTTTTATAGAAAAAATATCTCAGAATCTAAGACTTTTTCTGTAAAAATGTTTCAGAATTTGAGACTTTTTCTTTAGAAAAAATGTCTCATAATCTGAGACTTTTTCTTTAGAAAAAATTACTCAGAACCTAAGACTTTTTCTATAGAAGAAGCTAAACCAAAACGGGAGTTTAAACTGAATTCTATTCTAAAAAAAGGTATTCAAAAATAATGTTTTTCCACCGGAATAAAATTTTTACTGATAACCGAAAATAACCGAAATCGATCGGTTATTCAATTTTTGAAAACCGAAACCGCGGTTACAACATTTATTGGCTATTCAAAAACTCTATATGTAACGGCTTTCAAAAAAAAAATTCCTATAGAAATTTTGAGTTTTTTATTTAAAATTTCTTCTATCTAGTCTAGATCGCTGTGTCATTAATGGGTTAATGGGTTTTTCTATAACTACACTGAAAAAAATAACTATACTGAGATTAAATAAACACTGTTGTTAATTTAAGTAAACAATTTTTTTTTGGAATTTACTTCAACTTATCTTAATATAAGGTGGTTGTACTTAAAACAAAGAAAATAAACCTGAAGATAGTACATGCAAATACTTAAAAAAACACAAAAGTTTTCCTTAATTTGTTTTTTTAAATTAAGTTAAATATTCTTTACATTTATGGCGAATTGATTGCATTTAAGAAAAAAAGGGTTTGTTAAAAAATTTTGTATTACTTAAAAGAAAAAAATTTACATTGTGAGCAAAAAAAATAAATAAGTATGTAACTTACTTAAAAATAGTATAGACATTTTCAAGACATTGAATCAAATAAGTACTAATCTTTAATTCCAAAACGCATTTTCTTTAATTTAATCCATTCTTGTTTTAATTCAAGAAAAAAGTAATCTTTATTTTATTGATTTCATTGACTTTATTTTAATCCATATCTTCATCAGTTTAAGAAAGAATTTACTTAACGTAAGGAAAAACTACATTAGGTATTTTGGGGACCCCATCTGGGGGCCCCATCTGGAGACCCCACGAGACCCTAACTTTAAATCCAAATTTTCGATTTTCGCGGAATTTTCAAATGCCTATAACTCTGCAAATGTTGCAGATACGAAAAAAATTCTAAAGACATTTTTGTAGTCCTTAACTTGAAGAATATGACCGCCGAAGACCCGGAAGCCCTCCGAGTTATAGTTTTCGAGTTATTTCATGATCAAATTTCACAAGACCCCATTTCCATATCTCGAAAACTAAGCAAGATAGAGCGATTCTGACCAAAATTTTGGATCAAAATCATTAGTGACCCTATAATAGTGTATGCACATACTCATGGGCGGACCCCATATATTGGGGGCCCGTAGGGTCCTCACATTGGGACTCCATAGGGTCCACAGAATCAGTAATTTTAAGGAAATTTTTACTTATTTTAAAAAAATATTTTTCCTCTAGATAAAAACAATTTAACTTATATTAAGTACAATTTTACTTACTTTTAAGATATATTTAAGTAAATGCATTACTATGTTTTTGGAAAAAATATACTTGGAAGAAGAATTAATATCTTTGGAGCCCTCGCATACCCTCCTTTTTTTAAAATTAAGTTCAACATGCTTTAAAAATGGTAAATTTTTTTTTCAGTGTACACAGCGGTAATAGACTAACTCATATACGACTTTTCTTCACTTTATTAACTGTATGATAAAATAAATGGCAATATTATCATCAGAATGTATCGAAGCATACAAAATTGAATATATTCATTAATACATAAAAATCAAAAAAAAAAAACATTGTAAGTAAAATATGAAAATACTTATTCTTTAATATATATTTTTTATGCATAAAAGAAACATCAATAAACATTAAGTATAAAAAACAATGAAACATTGAAATGTACATACCATAAGTACATTCATTTCTATTGTATATGCATAATAGAAAAATTTATGATATAATGTATGTACTCGTAAAGGTGTGTTTACATCATACCACTGACAAGGGAAGTCTCCCTTGTGTCACCCTCCTGTCTTTTAATTTAGATATGTTGTTTATAATAAAAATTAATTCGACAAGATTTTTTTTTATCAAACTAATTTTTAAGGGAGTCGATATGTACGGGGGGAAATTGACCTTTTTTAATTTTTTTTTCGGTTTAAGCATTTTTAATCAAAATTATTATAGGCATATCTGGTGCTAGATTAAGAGTATTTAAAAGACCTATCTAGTGGTGCTAATAACGTGCCAAAAAAAACATTTTTCGACTTTTTAACAAAAATGTCCTAAATTTTTGGTTTTTTTACTCAATATGATGAAAAGTTGTGACTGTTTGGACACGTTCTTTACACACGTAGATAGGTTTTCCAAAGGCCTTTCATTTTATATGTAACATGACTAGGTTTCTTAGTTTAATGTAGGAGATAAACTTAAAAATTGCTGTTTCTTCCCTATAATCTTAAAACTAAAAGAAAGCAAAATATTGTTATTTGTGGCCCGTACCACAAGAAAACAAAAAGTCTATTTTAACAAAAGATTTATTTTAAATTTTCTATACATTTTTTGAAAGTCGATTTTAAAAACAAAAACAATTTGTATGGATTTTTATTTCATTTTAAATTTATTTTATTTTCTTGTGGTAAGGCTGTATGATTTTGTTTTTTTTTTTTTACAAATCGACGTAAGCTCAAATAATATGTTACATTTAATTTTTAAATTTAAGGAAATGTAGAGTATTATAAGCCTTTTAAGTAACAATTAGATAATTTCTTAGTACCTAAAATTGTTCTGCAACAAAATCTAACATTTTCGTTAAAATCATCGAAAATAAACGACTCTGTAAACACACCTCAAGTAGAGTTCAGTACACATTTTAGTGATATTTGTATAGACTCTACTCTTATTGTAAGCTACAAAAGGATAATATCAGTTGTCATTGTGATTGTAACATATATTTCTCAAGTACCCAGCAAAATTTTCGGTTGCAAAGTACCGATTGTGGAACAACTTATACTTCCCTAGAACCTGTTCTAATTCTTGTGCAACACCGATTCTTTTTACAAAGGGATTGTCCCAAAAGCAACAGGTGTTTGTAAGCAAAATTGGAACACTTTTTTGTTCTTCGGAACCGGTTCTAGAAGAGAAATTTGGAACAGAAATGAGAATTAAAGAAATATTTTGAATTGCATTAATTTTTTAAACAAAGATAAAAACAGTGCCCCCCATTTCCCGGTTCTCGGTATTCCCGGGAATACCGGTATTCCCGGTTCTGGTACCGGTTTCCCCGTTCTAGATATATTCCCGGGAATACCGGTATTCCCGGTTCTGATCCTGGAACCGGTTCTGAAAAACCAAAAAAATACTATACCATAAAATATTTAAATTACACTATTTAATCAGTATTTCAGAAACATGTAGTTGTGTTTGTAAAATTATTTAAAAATCATGTAACTATTATTTCTTAAATTCAAAAAATAAAATGGAAATGGTGTTTTTCACATGTTTTGTATTTTTTTTTGGTTAAAGCAAAGAAAAAATTGTAATTTTACAAAATATACATACCGGTAGTACCGGGAATACCGTCAGAACCGGAACCGGGAATACCTGGGAATGAATAAAGAACCGGGAAACCGGTACCATTTCCCGGTAATACCGAGAACCGGGAATACCGGTATTCCCGGTTCTACGGTACTGACCGTAGGCACTAATATATACCATGGAATATTTACATTTTTTAACACACATTTATCCTTTTTCTCCTCCAAAGTTGCATTTTGTGCCTTACAATAACGACATACCAGAGCAAAGAACCGATTGTGGAACAACATATTCTTCCCTAGAACCTGTTCTAATTCTTGTGCAACACCGATTCTTTTAACAAAGGGATTGTTTACAGTTTCAGAAGAGAGTTTCAGAGATGTTGGCATCTTTTCAAATTTACAAATCTTTAGAAAGTGGTTTTACTTAACCCCAACCAGCCTAAATTTTTTTTATGGTCACTTTTGGAACTGAAATGTTTGTAGGACCAAAATGAAACTTTTTGTAATTAATAAGCTAATCGAGCTTAATTATAATAAAAATAAAAAAAAAAACAAGTGAGAGTGTTACATTCGGCTGTGCCGAACTTTTATACCCTCCAAAATGTAAAAAAAAAAAAAATATACAAAAATCCAGGGGCGTCTTTTTTTTGGGGGGGGGCGTTGGTGGGAGATGTTAGGGGGCACCTTCCTCTTGCGATTTTGAACTTCTTCTGAGATAAAAATGTTGCATTGGCTTAGAAAAAGTAAAAAAAACCCTGCAAAAAATGCGGTTTTTCTTAGGTTGGTTTAGTTCTCCAAGGGGGAACTTTTTCGCCCTTGGTCCTATTTTTCCCATTTCCAAACTTAACCTGCCTAGGAATATAAAACATATTCGTGCCTAACTTCGGAAGTCTAGCTCTTTTTTTTTGACTGTATCGTGTCCTCTGCAGACGGACAGACGGACGGACGTCGCTAGATTGTCTTAGAATCGATCACTGATCAATAAAATATATACTTTATGGGGTCCTAGACCGATATATCGATACGTTACACACGGAATGACAAAGTGAGTATACCCCCATACTGTGGTTGGAGGGTATAAAAAAATTTGTTAATTTTTCACGGTGCTTAATATATATTCCGGGTGGCCCGTATAAAAATCCAACTTTTATTTTTATGAGCCACCCTAACGTACACTCAAAAAATCCTTGTAAAATTACAAGAAACATTTTTAACTTTTTTTTGATATCTCCTATTTGACAAAAATTCCTAGTAATTTTACAAGCTTTTTACCAAATATTGTAATTTTACAAGGTTGTAAATTTTCTATTTTTTAAAAAAATGTCCAAGTTCCTGACAATTTTTTTTTTGTATTGAAAAATATTTTAAAAAAAAAAGTTGACAAAATTTTTAAAAATTTTATTACGAGGATTTTAGTTAATTTACAAAAAAAAACAGTTATTTTACAAAAATGATTTTATTACGAGGGTTTATGTTGTTTAACAATTTTTTTTTTGTAAATTTACCATTTTAATTCGTAAATTTACCATTTTTTTTAACATATTTACCATTTTTTCTTGTAAGTTTACTATTTTTTTTTTATTTTTCCGGTTTTAAAACAATATTTTTACGAATAAAATTGGTTATTTTACCAATTTTTGGCTCATTCAAAATTACGAGGAAATCCTCGTGAAATCACGAGATTTTTTGGTAACTTTACAATGTTTTTTTTTTGAGTGTACGTATACTTTCGTAATATTGGGTCGTTTGATATTTTTGGGGCTAGGGCCAACAAATTTACACTTATTTCGAGAAGGCGATTTAAAAAAAAAATATGACAGCGGATTCGTGTTCGGAGGTGCAAATTTTTAAAACATTATTTAAAAATTTGAAAATTACTAAAAAAAAGGGGAAAATGTGTATGTGGACAAAACCATATCGACACCGGATTTTTCAAGCTAGAGTTTGGTAATATATATTAGACCGGCCCTTCGTTGTACGGGCTATTTTAAAGTTGCTCCGAGTCCCGCTCCCTAGAGCTCATTTCGTGAGGTTACCGGAAAAACTTATCCAGAAAAAATTTCAGCTCATTTGGATAATTTTTGAGCTATCCCAAGCCCATCAAAGTTTTGAAAAACGATTACAAGGGAAAATATGACTTTTCTTTTGATTTTCTTAATTTTGTCGATATTTTGAGTTAAGTTTTAATTCTAACGCAAAAAAATTGTGATTTGCAGTAAATTGTCTCTCTAATAAAATCATAAACACTAAAATCGGACGAAAATCAGTCAAGTTATTACAACTTCCCCGGGCAACTAACGTGTGGCAGACCACTTAATCAAGGAATTCGAGCCCAATTTTTTAAAGTTATTGAAATTATCTACTGTAACAAAATTTTTCTATTCTTCAAGGTCCAATGTACTAAGATGATAAGTATTTTTCATATTGCGTTTTTCTAACTTGTTTAAAATAAATCCGAAAAAGGTTCAATTTTTCTACACTGTTTTCATATCTCCAATTTTAAAATTTTATATTTTTTGTTATACGGCATTTACACAAACGAAAACAACTTATATATGGTTTTGAATTGAGAAAAGTGTGAAAGAAAAATTTTAATTTTTCTAAAAATTTAGACATCCTGGTTTGTTTCTTACTAGTTTCATACTTATTATCCAGTTATAATAATC